>JAJFDJ010000156.1:0-65280 GCA_028637755.1 Xylariaceae sp. X170
TAGTGCGCCCGGCGCCCGACTGCCGCAGGCGCACTGCGCTCGACTCTTCCGGGCGCAGCCTGGTCGGCGCTTGGGCGGCGTCGCTCCGCCTCCTGCCTAGCTGCCCCGTTACAGTGAGATGGATTGACTGTCACAGTACGGATTATGATTGTGTAAAAAAGGATGACTTCATCCGTAGTTTGTAGCATACTCGTGCCACGCCCCACTATAGGCGGGTTCGTTTGGACTGCGCCAACGCACCAACCTATAAGTTGGTGCTCCCCACCAAAACAAAAATATCGTCAATTTCGCACGTCGTGAAAACCACACCTACCTACCCTACCTACCTTCCTGCCACGCACCGCTTCTCAATTCCCGACACCTGATACAACTACCTATTCTCATACCACAACATGGAAGCTCGTATCCAAGCCGCTGTTGCCTTCAAACAGGCTAATCCAGACGCGACTCTCACTTCTATAGCACGAGAATTCAACGTCAGCCGCGCACGCATCTCGAACCGTTTAGCAGGCTGTGGTGGTGAATTCCGCCCACCCGCAGCTAATATGAAGCTCACCCCTGTTGAAGAACAGGCTATTTGCAACTATATCGACCGTCTTGACCGTATCAACCTGGCGGTGCGCGCAGAATTCATCGGTGATGTCGCAAACCGCATTCTACAAGAGAAAGCAGGACCCTCGAACCTCAATCCTCCGACTGTCGGAAAACACTGGGTTCGTCGTTTCATCAAGCGGCACGGCTATTCTCGCCGACTCCAGAAGAAGCTTGAAGCAAATAGAATGTCGTCGGAAAGCATTGAAGTCGTATCTCAGTATTTCGATACTTTGCGCGAGGTCATTGATGCAGAGGGGATTCTACCCTCTGATATATGGAATATGGACGAAACAGGCTTCCGTATTGGTGTTGCCTCCAACCAGCTCATTATTACCAAAAGGAAGCGCGCGCACTATTTTGGTGTTCCAGAAAACCGTGAATCTGCTACTGCTATTGAAGCTGTCTCAGCTGCAGGTGACTTCATTCCCGCATTCCTAGTGTTGTCAGGACAACAGCATATGGCACAATGGTATCACCTACCTGAGCTCGAGAACGACACTGCAATACGAGTATCACCAACCGGATATACGAACGATGAGATAAGCCTCGAATGGATTCAACACTTTGAAAAACACACCGTACGAAGAACACAAGGTGCAAAACGTCTCCTAATCCTCGATGGACATGGAAGCCATCACACGAAGGAGTTTATTCACTTCTGCGAAGAGCACAACATCATCCCGTTTGGCCTGCCACCGCACCTTACTCATCTGCTTCAACCTCTCGACGTTGTTTGTTTTCAACCGTTGAAGCACTATCACGCCAAAGCTCTCGATGTCATGGTGCGAGACGGCCTCGTTAACATCACTAAACTCGAGTTCCTATCATGTATTCAAGAAGTCAGACGACAAGCATTCAAACGAACCACGATTCAGTCTGCATTCAAGAAAACAGGCATATACCCGTTCAATCCACTCATTGTACTTCAACAACTGCATGAGAGACAGCCCGAACGAACACCAAGCCCACCGCCACGTACCCATACCCTGAATTCTGAACTACTCAGTTCACCATTCACCACGCCGACCACTGTGCGTCATATCAATAGAGCAGCTTGGAACATTGAGAATGCGCTCAATGAGACCCACGACGTCAACACAGACCTCGTCGTTGCGATTCGCCGCTTCATCAAGGGGTCCCTCCTCAACACCACTGAATTATTGCAGACTAAGCGCGATCTCGGACGCACCAAGTACGCTGAAAGAATCCACAAACAGCGTCGGGCAGCTAAAAATACGCCTTTAAAGACAGGAGGGGTGCTTACTGTCGCAGACGGACGTGCTATGGTCAATCAAAGGGCGGAAGATGAGATAGCTAAGGCACGTCGATTAGTTGAGTCGGTAGAGCGGAAGGCTAAGAATCATGCCAAACGAACGTTCGTGGAGGTCGCTAAAACAGCGAGAGTATGGCGACTTACAGGCCGGCTCGGGCCTGCGTTTGTAGTAGATTCAGAACGTGGCGGTCGCTTCTTAAGGAAGGTGTAACTCTTAGTTAGAAGTTCGTAGAAACGTGCAATTTACGATTTTGGTGATACTTTAATTTTGCCGGGGAGCACCAACTATAGGGTTGGTCCGCCGCCGGAATCCAAGCCGCCTAGTGGGGCGTGGCACGAGTACGCTCCGTCGGCCGGTCGGGATCGGTCGGTCCAGCCGAGTTGCGGTCGGGGTCGGTGGGGACAGTCGGCTGCTCGGAGCTGCAGGTCGTACGGAATAATCCTGGTTCATATCTTGCATTGTCTCAGGAAAGCCCGAACGCCGCACTTCATAAGCAGAGAAAGCAAGATAAAAAGGAACGTATACAAAGAAAAGTGGAAGCGTTTACAGAAAGGAAGCATCGGCTTCATGTACTGCCGTCGAGGTACGGATTACCGCGATAAAGACTCCGTAACGCCAGACTATACACCTTAGGTACTTCCCAAGCCTTCCCAATCGTGGTCATCCTTTTTCCCGAGTTCGTCGGAAAATTTGGTCATTTTCGTCGTCTGCAGAAGTCGTGGTCAGGAGCCTTATCAACCATG
Source organism: Xylariaceae sp. X170 (assembly GCA_028637755.1). Classification (NCBI taxonomy): domain Eukaryota; kingdom Fungi; phylum Ascomycota; class Sordariomycetes; order Xylariales; family Xylariaceae; species Xylariaceae sp. X170. The sequence continues at coordinate 2,612 of JAJFDJ010000156.1, forward strand.
CACCATGCCATGCGATTATGTGAAAAGCGTTTCATTGATGCTGATAGGAACAGTCAAGGATGCGGCTGGACTGAGAGTTTCAATGTGACTCCTATCTCAGCATCACTAGCTCGAGACAGACATGAACGGAAGTGGTGCAATCTATGTTGCTGTCACTGAATGCCATAAAGTAAGTTCGCTGAGGGGGCTCCCGATGCGGAGCAAGCATCTTTGGCATGGCGTGATCGTTAACGGATCATATTATGAGACGATGTTTCGTGGGGTTGTCAAGACCGACTCTTGAATTCCTTTTCGCCGGACTGCGTCGAGGGGCCCGATGCTGCAGCGGTGGTTATTCTTCTCATATAAGAGTTCTAAATCTTGCTCGCGTGGTAAGTTGGTTCTCCTTCCGTCTTCTATCCAACTCGTTTCCTTCTTTCACACAAAACTCATTTACCTAAATAAATTTTCGTCAGCTATGAAACTCAGATTCATTGGTGTTGCCGCCCTCCTCGCGGTGGCGGCTTCTGCACAAAGTATTGGCACTCGAGATGCCACGGTCATCATAGGCTTGCTGCAGAGCATCCACGATGCCATGCACAATGCCGACAATCATCTCGTCGACTACAAGGGCGGTGATCCAACGGCCCTTCGTCAGTCTGCCCTCAACCTGCACAATGTCCTCAACAGTAGCGTTGAGACAGCACAGCAGATGGCCCCTCTCACAATGAAGGATGTCTCCGAGATCTCCTACATCTCCCAAGATGTGACACAAGTGGGCTCCCAATACCTGGCTGATCTCGCTGCTGCCGCTCCGGTCCTTTCGGCTAATGGACTCTGCGACCGTGCTTATCAATACAGCCTCAGCCTTGGTCAGTTCCCCTCTTGATTCGAAAAGAAAGACAAAAATCATGCCTGATTCCATTCCATCCGCGAGGTTTTGCCAGTAGAGCATCAGCTGATCTAACATCGTCTCTAGGTCAAGTAAGCAACCAATTTTTCACGACAGCCAGGAGCAAGTTCCCGCCCGAGAGTCAAGAGCGAGCTACGCAGGAGATCGATGATACGAATGCACGATTCGCCGTCGCCCAGAGCGCACTCGCCCCGGGTGCTTGTGTCGACAAGTCGCAGCCTCCTGTGGCCGATGGTCCGTCAGGGTCGACGCCGACTGCCTTCCCGTCCCCAGGCAACGGAACCCATGGCGGCAGGCCAGTCATGCCAATTCCTGGCTCGGAAGCTTCCAGGGCTACCGCCGCTACTTTCGCGGTCGTACTCGCGATGGCTGTGGCTATGCTCCCTTTTTACTAAGGTTGCCGCCGTCACTAGACCACTCTCCCCCTTTATTAGGTAGTCTTTTCTTTTCTGTCTGGGGCTTCAGTAAAGATCACTTTCAATCGCCACTCATACATCCTGTGTACGATTGGAATTTCCAAGTTTACGTTCGTTGATTTGCGTTCGAACTCGGGGAACATAGAGATATTGACAGGGACCTGTGGTTTCTGCAGGTGATGGAAATCTGGGAGATTGTCAGCAAAAAGGAAGGTTGGGCAACTTACATAATTTTTCGTATTTACTACCTAATAACAGATGTTATCGCGATGGTTTTCAAGCTTTCATCATTCTCACCACTGTAAACGACTCATGTTGAGAAGAATATATCCATTGTGCTGGACGAGTAATAATTCACGTCTTAATATGTCGTTCATGAAAGGGTCCATGTCCAGCGCGCCTCATTCAATGAAAAATTAATAGTTTGATGGTTATAATTTCACGGGCATACTACTCCATACCAAACACGGAATGGGTTGAAGAGGAGGAAGAAGAAGAAGAAGAAGAAGAAGAGGTCTTGGAAGTTCGAGCGACAGCAGCAGAGATGAAGAATGAGGGGCTTTCTGGCCGCCACAACCTTAATTCTCATAATCCGCAATCTGTGGCTGACCTCGATCTTATTCGTTATTATTGGGGACAACGCCACTCTCGGATCTGTCGTTACGAACTGTATTATCTTGACGCGTGAGAGGCGTGCAGATTCTCGTTAGAGCCAGACAGCATCATCTGAACAAGGGCTCAACATTATATCGTACTGAAGCCTCACCAACAGCGTGCTGTATGGACCGAAGCCGCGTTTCGCGCACTGTCGCCCACCATGTTTGCGTGTGTCAAGTTTTTCTCCCATAAGAGGCTCTTTTGTAGTAAGTATTGAGCTCCTCTCGATTTTGACTGTTTCTGGTCCAGGCCATGAACGATGTGGTGTACGGAATATGCATGGTCATATTTGTCCGAGGCAGGGCTATTCTGGCGGAGAAGTCAACATGGGCTGAATTAGGTACGCACAGCTCCCATTCGAGGCGATCCTGCATAGGCGCCTAACATCGAAGCGAGATGCAGGCTGAAGAAACAAAGCAATCTCTACTCGTACGAGTAGAACTGTCGTTGGTGGAACTCGCGTCGCGTGCCTTAAACGAGCAAATTTTGTAAATTTTGCTGGAAATATGAGTCGTCATAAGGTAGGCTAGGAATATATACCGGCGACGATTCCCATGAAGCATCGGATGAAGTCAAAATCTGAACTCAGCACCCAGGAAATACTTGACAAAGCTGCCTCGACAGAATACTCAAAATAAGAAAAGCCCCTACATCATGGCCCCCTCCACGATGAGCGGTGATGATGCTTCTTCTCAATCTGTTACCAATGCGGTATGTCCTGGTTACCTATTCAGACTCCCACGGTCATCTTTTGACATAAGTCCTCCCACTTAGACATGGAACGATCCGCTCTATGAGATGCAGGTTCTGTCTAAAAATAATGATGATGATTATGATGATAATTCTATGTTCAAGACTAAAGGTTTTTGGAAGAATTTCCCAAGCGTTTACCTCACTCGCGATCCCCATAAGGATACCGATACCGATGTTGTCAATGACGCGACACTATCCCATTTCCTAAAACGCGAATTTTCGTTACCACGTGTAAGGCCTATTGAAAGTAGTCTTTGGATGGCCGGCTCTGTGAAGTCCCCTAGGTCTTTAACCGCTCGAATCGAAGACGGATCAACGGTTGTGTTGACCAAATCCCTCGATATGCACCTCGTTTGGGGCGGCGGCAAGGTCTTTATAAAACCCCTGCCACGCTACCTTCTTGAGCACGACGACTTTCAGGACGTCGATTTAGTGCCTGAAAACTCAACAGCAGATGAGGATAATTATCGAGACAATGCGAAGTGGTTCCTATTCACATACGCCTGCCTCCTCGCAGATGAGACCGACTTCGAATTGGCCCTCGAATTGCACATCATCCCGAAGATCGTTGAAAACAGGCTTAACTGGGCGGAATGGCGCGACCGTGCAGATAAGATTATGCAGGAGTATCGACCAGACTCGAACTCACGCGAGCGTTTCAAGCGCAGCGAACTCCGGCTGAACAGGCTGAACTGTCTACGCTGGCTCGCAGGCCTCCGCCAGTTCAAGTTCCGCCTGTTCCACCGCTCATCTATAGGCTACTTCGGCACGTTCTCCTTCCTCGTCTCCTGGATCACTCCGACGACTGTCTATGTGGCGATCGTCCTAACCGCCATGCAAGTCGGACTGGCGACCAAGCAACTCCAGGACAACCACGCCTTTCACACTGCCTCGTACGGCTTCACCGTCTTCGCCCTCATCGCGCCCATCTCGGCCGTCGCCTTGGTACTTCTTTGGATCTCGGTATATATGGCCATAGAATGGCATCGTGCACGGCCAAAGAAAGTAGCAGCTCCCTCTGTCCAACCGTGCGCTACGCGCGACCCTTCTGCCGGAGTTCTGCAGACTGGCTACGCCGGCACCCTTGATCCATTCAATGACGAGAGTAAAGATTCAGGAGTAGGATGGCCTTTCGGCCGATCGTTTCGACGGAGGAAGACTCTTGACTCTACCGGCACTTACAGTACCGGAAGGAGAGGGGATGAAGAGGCGGCATTGACAGCCGCTGGAATCCCCTTGACTACCTTGGGAAAATGAGTTCTATTCATGGCGATGTGATTCGGAACATAGAAACGTCTTTACGGTGTTGTTGTGTACAGAACTGACTACATGATATACACTCATTAGGTAATACCGATAAGACAAGCAGAATCACATGCCAACAATGTTGGGAATAATATCGTTGAAGATCAGATGGCGGTGATCTGCATGCTGCACTCGTTACCTCCAAAGATCGATTCCTGTGATACGAACTGCGAGAGCCCGTTTCGAAACCGGGCTTAACAAAATATCACATGTAATACTCCTTAGATCACTAACACCGTCAAATATGTAGATTCCCCTCCCTCGAAATGCACAGATGAAACCCGAATGCAACGCTTTCGCACAGCCTGCTTTATCGAAGACACACAAGGCAGAAAAGGCGCCTACATACATACATACATATGCATAAGAACCTAATCATCACGTACTGTCACATGTGAATGCATGCATCTCGCCTGAAGAGGATGGCGAGAAGATCATTGGTGGTGAATCACCCGCCCGTATGCGAAAGCTTCATGCAGTTCGTAACAAATTGCCATAGATAGAACAGCTAACGTACGAAGTATTTACACTCATAACCTCAATATACTAGGTAGTAAGTAAGTATAACGACAGCGAAGCCAACATAACTCCAACGCCACCACCCCCGAGCTTAATGGGACCCATTGGCCGTGACCCCGTTGGGAATCCCATTCGCGACCCCGTTGATCGCCACCCCATTTGTCAACGGCTTCTTCGTCGTAGAAGCGAACAGATCCGGCGAGATGTAGAACGTATTAGACGCCTTACCCCCCGCAGACTGTTTGAGACTAACCCAGGCATGGATGCCCGTGCCCCTATCCAACGGCCTACGCTGCACGGCACTAATGACCTTCCTGTATCTCTTCCTGTACAGCGACGAAACAGACACCGCACTCATGTACCGCTCGATGCGCGCCTGGATCTGCATATCGTCGTCCGCGTATGCGCTGATGGGGAAATGCACCGTCCCGACCGGCTGCGCGGGCGCCTCGCTCGTGAACGCGAAGCAGGACAGTAGTGCTTTGCCACTATACGGTCCGAGAGAGCCGTCGCCCATGACTTCGCAGAAGCGCTGAATCTCATAGGGGTCCGCGTGTGGGCAGATGGCGGCATGTTTCTTCGCGATCGTCGAGGCGTGGGTCGTGCCGTGCGAGACGTAGACTTTGACGCGTGCGTGGTCTACGTCGGCGGTTAGGTCGAGGGAGAAGTAGACGACAGATTCGCCTTCTGTCATGATGTTCTCTAGGATCGCCCAGGACTCGGCAAGACCCATTCGTTCCATCGCTGTGCGTGTTGTGGAGAGGGCGTTGTCGCGGCCGGGCATGGCGCTGGGGTTGAGGTAGATCTTCCACTCTGGACCATGCTTGCCCAGCGCATAGGAATGCCATGCGGCAAAGAAACCTTCGGGTTTGCTGGGCATGAATAAGTCCTTGACGGAGTTGAACCGGTCCAGAGAGACGTTCGTGCTGTACTCCTTTGCTATCCGCTCTGTTAGCCGTAAGGCCTCGGTTTGGATTTGTTTCTGAATTCCCTCGCTCTCGGCTTCCAGTCGTTGGGCCTCAATCAGAAATCGCAGTTCTGCTTCGCCGGTCTTCTGGTCTAGCACAACTGAATATTCAAAAGGCGAGTGGTCATTGCTGACGTGGGAAACCCATCGCAACGAGCCTATGTCTTGTGGAAGACGTGAGTGGCCCCATCCCTTAGTCGAGAGATGTAAGGCGTTGTGTAATAAGTCCTTCTGTGAGGAATCCTGGTCGAGCGCCCGAGATAGATGGGAGATCTGCCGTTTCGCCTCGCTAAGGTACGTTCTTGTTGGAGGCTGGTCTACCGGAACGGGTTTTAAGCCCGCTGAGAAGTGCCGAAGTCTCATATCCTTGCCCCGGGTGATCTTAGCATTAGGTATGGAGTGCCTTCGGTTATGCAGCTCCTTGATAGCTGCAACCGTATAACTGATATGCTGCTCGCTTAGCACGTGGCGTGGGACGGCAAACCGAACCAGGTTCGGTATCGTGGCCTGCATTTCAGGGGTCTGCTTGTCCCATTCCCAACCGAATGGCCCAGCTTCGGCCGCGCGGATACCATAGGATTTGAGAAGTTCCAATGTGAATCCAACGGCAGGGAAGTCTCCAGGGTACCTGTCGCAGCCGTGGAAAAACTCATCCATGTCCAGATAAACAGCATGGCCACCGGGAGGAGACAGGACAGAGACGCCATTCGCCTGGAGATTCTGGGCGAATGATCGTACTTGGTTGATGCGGTTTCGGAGATAAGGCTCTTTTGTGACTTCGTACAAGCCCATCACGGATGTCATCAAATCTCGTCCGCTCACTAAGTTGAGTTGTTAGCTTTTATAAAGTTCTCGACCTGGCGGCTAGAGATTCGATGGATTAATCAGGTGTGACTTACTTCCTCCGTAGGAATCGTTGCCATAGAATAATATCTGCCGCTCCTTCAAACGAAGCCCAATTCCCTCGTAATGCTGAGCAAGAACGCCCCTGTCCCTGAAACTCAAGACACCGCCCATGTTCGAAAGGCCATCTTTCTTCATACTGAGCATAAACCCATCCACATATGAGAACATCTCTTGAACAATCTCAGGGATCGTCTTATCTCGATAACCTTCCTCGAACTCGCGGATAAACCAGGCGTTCTCCGCAAAGCGACAGGCATCGAAAAATAGGGGTATCGATTTCTGTCTAGCCAGTTCCGCGGTAGCGCGGATATTCGCCATCGACACGGGCTGTGCAGCCGCCCAGTTGTTCGTGATCGTAATCAAGATCATGTAGACTTCTCCTGAGTGCTCGTCCAAAAAGGTTTCGGTTGTAGCCAGGTCCAAGTTGCCTTTGAAGGGGTTTTCTTTGCCAATAAGCTCTTCGGGAAAGGGGTCAGTTAGTCCAGGCTGAGTGAACGTCTCGAGGGAAAATCCCGCCGAGGAAGCATTGGCTCTCGTAGTATCAAAAAAGCCATTGCTTATTATTACAATGGGCCCGCGGTTATATTTCCGCGGTTGCTCAGATATGACGTCCTTCAGTGTGGAGAAGAGCAAGAATTCGGCGCAACGACCTTGTGGGACAATGAAGAAATTGGGCCGTTCGAGCTGATGAGGGCCGCCGTTGACGAAACCACCTTCATAGGCCGTGAGGAGCTTCCTTCGATAATAATCACCGTCGGCTATCCCCGTCACGACACCATGAGCCGCGTACTGTCGGTCACTACCACGCTCAAAGACATCTCGACACGCCTCAAGCAGACAGTAATATCCCCAGTTGCGGCCGTAGCTCTCATCGCCTCTGATTACTAGAAACCTGAGTTAGCGGAACGTACGACGCCATGTCTATCTGAATCATGGGGCGATCTCGTGTTTTGTCTCGGGGAGTCGTAGCAGGTTGGTGCGATCTTACATGCTGACCACTGCAGGTCTGTCATTGCCGAGGTGCCTGAGTCTGACAAGTAGTCACAGGCAACAAGTGCTGCGGGAAAGGCGAATATGTTGTACTCAACATCTTCAAGTATCTTCTCACGCTCCTCTGACGTAGTATTCAAGAGAGACCTGACAACTAGTGCCTGGTGAGTGGGTGGATGAAGGAGGGGAGATGGCGAGGACGACGAAGAGACTGTCATTGTTGTCTTGTTGATCTCGAGTATGACCACACTCGATGGGCAGGGCAACGACATGATGTTGCAGCATTTCGTCGAATTTATAGTTATAAACCGGTGTAAGTGTGGCCTCTGCGGACAGGATACCGGACCCTGTGGCTTATCACGGTTCACGGGTGCTGCGATGCTGGATCACCCACTACCCACCATTATGGCACCAGTCAGTCACCAATAATTACCCAGTGTTCTGGTTGAAGGATCGACTTGGAGATAGGACAACCATGGTTCCGTGACTCCTTGGTCAAAGCATAACTACTATGCGGCCAATCCCCATCACAGGCCGACATACGCGGCTCTTCCATTCAGATCCAAGAGCTTGAAAAGTTATTTTAACTGTTTCCTTTTGATTGGCTTGCCGGGCAAGTGGTGTCCAAACAGTGCCATCGATATGCTGCATTGCAACATTTGATTCTATTCATATACCATCCTCACCTAGTCAGATGAGCCCAAGCCTTCGGTGAATCCAGGGGACCATGGGCTTAGTAGATGGGCGTACGGATTAGTCTCAGCAATCAGGATACCTGCTCGCCTGGTCGTAAGCGAAATGAGACGCCGGAGGACGCCACGACGGGCAATGCAAGGCACCGCTATAAATAGGATATGTCAGTCTGGTCCTCGTCACAGATATCCAGATACGTAGACCGTAGAGACACCCAGAAGCCCTGTATCACGGCACAGCTCGCCAAAACCAGCGGACGACCGATTTCGGGTCTTGGCGGGTATATAGGGCGAAGCTGCACTTATGGGCATCTCGACCAAGCAGCTGGAATTGCTGAAGATGGGCCGATTGTGTCATTAGGTCAGCCCGTCAAGCCCGTCACATCAATAGTTGGGTGGCGCGAGGGGCCTGACCTACAAGATGTGGTGTAGTGTAGATAGAAATACACTACGACATCACCCTGCGTTGGGGGCATTGACGGTGTTGGAGGGTGTCCTTCTGCCCCCAAATATCAGGTATTACTACGTAAATGCATTCCGTACGGAGTATGCAGACTGTCAAAAGCACAAGAGCCAGATATCACGGGTAATTGGATCGATCCTAAGTGAGCAGGTCGTCCCCGTGAGGTTTCATAGTGCACACCTCATATGATAATACTCACCAGACTATCATACTCTCTACGGAGTACATACCGCCATGTAGGCCGTCCGCTATGTGGGCAGGGCAGCCCGGGATCTTGACGTTTCCCTCGGTATGGAGAGTTCTCAGTGCCCCTTTCCCACAGCACTCGTATGAAACACTTCGGCAGATACCCAGATAGGTAGGAGGATGTGCTGCGCCTGTTCTCACGGTCCTGCTTGAGGCCAGCGTGCGCAAGCAGGTCAGGGATCACGCTGGCCACTGACAAGGACACCAGCATCTCAGATCAAAACGGTATCTGACTCCGAACGGCGGTGAACGTGTAGCAGGTAGAGCTAATCAGATGCCAACTCGTGAATAAAGCGTCGAAGAATTCGAGAGACTTCTCCCTACATTCGGATTTCTGTAGGTAGGGAGGAATGGGATGTAGGTTGGTTGTACATGTTCAGGTCGTGCCACGAAAGTGCCGGAGGGGATAATCCGTGCCCACGGATTATTACGGCTTACTACTCCGTACAGTACCAAATACGGCGTATTACAAGCGCTCTGTCAGTCGGTGATAAAGTCGAGACGACTAGCCACATACATTTCCAAATTACCTGTTCGGGATAGTTAATAGTACAAACCAATTCGATCATTGGTTGTTTTCTTCCGGCTACCGAACTCAGCTACTAAGCAGGGTTTAGCTCAACTACCTATTTACAGGTTTTCCTCCGTACGGATTATTCCGCACTGAATTTTATATCTCTTTTCAGTCCATCGTCAGACTTCAACTTGAACCTGCTCGCAAATATTGAGACACATCTTGCCAGTCGATTTCTCACCGCCCGCACTGTGGTCTTACAAGTCCTACCGAATAGTGCTTCAGGAATCTGCAAGAATCATGCTGGCGAGCTGCTCAGCCACAGCGTAGAGCGTAGCTTGCGGATGCCCGCCGAGGGGCACCGGGATAATGCTCGCGTCAGCAACTCGCAATCCCGTGACGCCGAACACCTTGCCTTCCGCATCGACCACCTTGCCCATGGCGGCCGTGCCTCCGGAATGCTGGTGCTGCTCGCCAGTCCGTTCAAGTCGGTCTAGTATCACCTCGTCGCTGCTATCTGCTGTGAGCGGCTTTAGCCCTTCCAGCCCTTCTTTCACAGGTGGCGATTCACTCTCGACGATGGCCTTCATATTCTCAGTTGCCGTCAACGCTTTCACAGTTATGCGGGTAGCGTGGATGAGAGCATCACGGTCGTATTGAGTAGAGAGATAATTGGGTTGCACGCGCGGGAGATCAGCGGGTGAGCTAGATCGAATTGTGACCTTGCCCCGGGATGTCGGGAGGAGCAGCATTGTTGACGTTGCAATATGGGTCCCATCGACGGGAATTCCAGGGATGCCTGGTACTACGTAAGCAGTCATCGTTTCGAAGACGTTCCGTTTCTCCGAGCCAGGTTTGGTTTCGGCCCTGTGCTTGGAGAGAATCTCTTCTGGGAGAGACTGGTTCGCAATCCAGTCCCATGGGAGACCCTTGAAGAAGGCGGGATTATTGAATGCTGGACTTCCCATGGCGTACCCCAGTGAAGGATCACGCAGACGATAGGCGAGGTGGATGGCATAATGGTCGTGAAGGTTCTGGCCGACATTCGGAGAGTCGTGCACTAGACGAATGCCATGCTCAGCAAGATCGGCTGATGGACCGACACCTGAGAGCATCAGAATTTTAGGAGTTTGGTAAGAGCCGGCTGACAGGACGACCTCTTTGCGTGCAGTAATCTTGCGGCCATCGACGAGTTCCACTGAGGTGGCTTTCTTGGATTCGTCGAAGATGACTCTATGTACGGGGGCATTGGCGAAGACATTGACCTTGTCGAGTGGATAGACCACATTGGACGGTTGTCGCATGCCTTGGCTGTCGCAGTTCTCATGTATCTCAACCAACCCTGTACTGACACCATTCTCCCTGTCCGCATTATAGGAGACGCTAAGCTCGGCCCACGCCGACTTGACAACTTCTCGGAGAGGATACTTGCGGTGGCCCCCCTCGGCTGCAGCGATCGAAGTGACGTGCATGGGTCCATCGAATCCATGCTCTTGAGGATCTGCACCAGAGTCGTAGAATTTCTCCGACTTGACGAACCAAGGCCGGAGTCCTTGGTAGCTCCAGCGCTTATCGCTGACTAGCTCAGCCCACTCGTCGTAGTCGGCAGCATCCCCTCGAAGCCAACCTCCGAAGTTGATAACTGTGCCTCCACCGAGAGCTTTCCCGGCGCTGAGCTTGTGCACACGATTCGCCGTGGTCGGAACTGGATCACTTGGATAGGCGTAGTCAAGCTCGCCGCCTTGGAGCGAAAGCCCACCCAGAAAGGAGGCAACGGCAGGATTAGCGGCTGGGTCTGGCCCTGCTTCCAGCAAGGCGACATCCTTGCCACTCTGGCTGAGACGCGAGGCTACGACGCATCCAGCGAGACCACCACCGATGACAACGTAATCGGCGATCAAATTGGCCATGTTTGAAGCGTGACGGTTGTGAAAGAGATAAGAGGACTTTGACTCCCAAGGGATGTTTGGGTGAATGAAGCGGTATAAGTAATATCGAAGAGGTGAGAATGCGTCTGAAACAGAGGTTGAGAGAAGAGGGATGTTGCTTGCTTGGAAACGAACTCGTACTTAATTTCCAGTGCAGTGGCTCGGGTGTGGGCTGGTGTTGGGGGGCGACCAGCATCGCGCGATTCACCGGCTGTTTTGTTAGGTGACATGCATCAAGCACAAAGCAACCCGGCAGCATCTCAAACGCTAGTAAGACTGCCCTCGCTGCTGTGTCACGTGCAACCGCTCTGCATGCGTCGCTCTTTCCATCCTACCCTCCTGCCTGTTCTTCCCCATCCTGCCCTTTCCAGATCTGCATCTGCTGCCCCGTCGCTTCCCGCCTTTCTCTCACCTTCAACTTCTCCTCATCCTCATCATTGTCCTCGTCCTCCCATGCCAGGTATCCATCCTCCTACCCTTCGGACGTGACGTGAATTCGCACACTGAGCGAAATCCAGGGTCGGGGAACAGATAAGGGTTTCTTTGTCCTCGACAAGGGCAAGGGCAAAGGTTACATTCACATTCACAAACATGGTGAAGATTCACACTCGTCTTTACCCGATCGTCGAGGATCTACGGATGATTCGATTGCAAATCCCCCCTCTGTGCCACCAAGGCTCAGAGAGAGGGCGAGCGCGTCTCATCATGCATATGCGAGGGGCTTTATGCGCCTCCTCAGTGGTACTATTAAGTAGGACTGCTACGACGACACCCTCACCCGTCTAGCCTTACCCCAACGCCAAGTCACGGCAACCCTCCAAGGCGCAATCGGACAAATCACGATGGACGAACAGTCTGACATCAGATCATGCTGACTACCCTTCTCTCCCCCTCCCCCCGTACACACAGCCAGCGAGATGCTGCCCCTCAAGGGCCGCCACAGACCCTCGGCACTTAAACGAGGTTTCGCTCTTCGAACGCCCTATTGTAGATAGGCGTTTATATGCCGAAGCTGTGCCGAGCGAGCAGTGTTCTGAATAGATTCAGAAGCTTACAAGTGAGGACTCGACCAAGCAACCACTGAGAGTCAACCCATCAAAGTCCTTGTTACCTAATGGCCCGCTCATACCGCTTTCCGTAGCATCCTGTACTCGTACGTCTCCTCCCACACCAGTCAGCATGCCGTGCCTACCTCGGAACGGACGGTGGTGACGAAAGACTGGGAGGCAAGTCTGGTTTGCTCGCAGTCCTTTCATAACTCACTTGCAGCCTACAGGCGCCCGCTCTGCAACGGCGCTCATTGCTCTTGAACTCCCCCTTTTTTGTGCCGCGAAGACCTGCCCCGTGACCCGATCTGGCCTTGGATTCCTATCTAGAGTTGCATTGTCTAAAAGCCTGCAGAGAGCCGTTCTCTCGTAGGGTCCCAACACGTCCTAGAAGCGATTCTGTTCTGTGATGATGTCGTGAGATCCTACAACTCCACAATCGCATGACTTCATGTACAGCCACACCGATCTCCTCACATATCGTCGTCAGTCGGTGGCCTTTCTGCGAGTCGGCAGACTATCGAAATGCTTGGACCATTTAGTAAAGAATTGATGATTGGCCTGGCCATAGGCTGTGTTATTCTGCCGACGATCTTCTTCGGATTGAGACTATGGGCGAGGCGTTTAAGGAATCGGCGTCTATCGGCAGATGATTGGTTATGCTTCGGAGGGCTACTTATTGGGTATACGTGTTGCGCCCTACAGCTCTATGGTGAGTTATTAACCTCCTAGACAAATATGTCGGACTCGGCAGCTTAGACCTGAGTAGCTGCAATCGATGGCGAGCTTGGCCAGCATCAAAGGCTTGGTCCCGACGGCCAGCCGATTCTCGATGATCCGCGATTCCTGGTCTATGAAAGGGTGAGTAGCGCAAAGCTCTTCAACATGGCAATGTAGTGTTAATACTCTCAAAGACCAAACTTGCTGTGAACGTCCTCAGCCCCATCGGTTTCGGCCTCGTAAAAGCGTCGATTGTTGTCCTCTACGAGGGGATCTTCCACAGCATTCGCCCTTTTCGATATGCGGCCTATGTCATGCTTGGGCTTCTTGCCGCATGGTCCATCTCCTTCTTCTTTGCCAACCTCTTCATCTGCTTCCCAGTCACCGCTCTCATTGAACCCTTTTATGGAAAGACATGCGTGGATAGGGCCGCTGTGTTTCTTTCAACGCTGGTCACGGATCTCATCTTCGATGTTCTCATCCTAACCATGCCAATCCCTCTGGTCCTGAGGCTTCATCTGCCACGGAAGGACAGAATCGGAGTGCTTTCAATGTTCTTACTTGGTGCAACGCAAGTACTCGTGTCCCATGGCCGTGGAGAACAATAGTCGCTAATGTATTTTCAGTGTCGTCGCGGTCAGTATTGCTCGCCTTATCCAGCTACTAGAGGTCAACTCACAGTATCTTTTCTTTTATTACGACGAAACTTGTAAGTGAATACCAGAAAATGCGAGCGAATCCCTAGCGTGGATGACACGGACTAAATCAAGATGCCATCTTCTTCCTGTAGACTATACGTCGCCCGCCTTTTTCTGGGCCAATATCGAATTAGCCATTGCGGTGCTATCGGCCTGTCTTCCGACGCTGAAACCTGTTTTGAGTGTCTTCTTTCCTCCTCCGAAGAGGCAACGGACACCAACCGACTGCTACATCAAAATCACGGAGCGAAATTCGCGCAAGACGGATGATTATTCCGCGGAAGCCGTGACCGTAACGGAAGCAGGGAACAACAACAACAACTCCATACCACTGGATTCTTTTCAGCAAGTGTGAGCAGAGGTTTTGTAACGACAAAGAAAACAAAGGGAGAAATCGGAGATAAAGTTACTATATATAAATGGCCGTGCGAATATGGGACACGCGTATACCAATGACAGCTGGGTCGCAAGGGAGTCATTATAGAGGAATCGCAGTCAAGGAGGTTAGGTCTTATGGTGTGAACCCGGGAGCGGATTACTGAAATACATATTTGAAATACGGCGTCTTTCCAGGGTAGACACATTATAAGCTATCACATCGCGTAGTAAACAGAGCACACCCACATTGTTATGTACATATTACTCCGGGAGGTATAGGTATACAAAGATGTTGGAGCGTAGCTCTCGCCAGACCTGGGAGATACTGCGGCGGATTACTATTTGCCGGGGTGGGCCAGCACTCGCTTCAGCTGCGACGCCAACCTCGACCCGAAACCGCGGGTATTACTCCTTGAGGAAGTTGGGGGGGTTTATGTGAGGAGTCCAGTCCAGTCGGGTCAGGTCATACTCAGCGAAGGATCGATGATAATCACGCGCAAACCTCCGGAACGGCTTACAAACTGACGACTATGATGGGGACCTCCTTTCAGCAGTGGAGTTCGAAACCCATATTATTGCCACATGGCTGCATTAACAAGCGAAGGAACGCATGCAAGGTTGCGGACTTGCTCGCCCATGCTCTCCCTGCACGAATGTTGCATGCACGTTTTCACACGTGGTCGATCCTGTCCGCCAAGCGAGCAATATATAGATCCCAAGGAGGCGGTTCTATATGATGGAGGTGCCCTTCTGGTGTACATAGGACTTCGCTACTCTATGCGTCTACCATAGTCATGAAGTTCGCTCGTCAGGTCCTGTGGGCTTTCGCCTTCACGGGAGTCTCCTCGTCTGTCGTCATCGCTGGTCGATGCAGCTCACTCGTTAGTACACTGAAGTCGGAGTTATCACCACAATTGTCGAGTCACAGTCTTATCACTGTGACGGCGCCCGCAAGATGGAGCAACCTGGATGCTCCGAATCCCGGCGCGGTAGTCAATGTTGCAACTGAATCGGATGTTGTGGCTACGGTATGCACTATTCCTACGTCTTGCCCCCAGTCCCGGTGAAAGAAAAAGAAATCGAAAAAGGAGAAATATTGACATGATCATCCGGGTACTATCATCTAGGTCAAATACTGCAACGCCAATAACATTCCCTTCCTGGCGCAGAACGGAGGCAATGGCTGGTCGACGACCTTCCATCTGGATACCAATGGGGTGGTGATCAACCTCGCCGCCCTCAACCAAGTCACGTTCAATTCCGACAAGACACAGGCTACCATTGGCGGGGGATCCAATGTCAGCAACACAATTGAACACGCCTATGCCGCAGGCGCACTGGTGCAGACGGGCAACTGCAACTGCGTCGGTACGCTTGGCGCCCTGCTGGGTGGGGGCTACGGCAATCTGATGGGATCCTACGGCTTCGGTGTTGACAATGTCCTTTCTCTCCGTGTTGTCACCGCTGACGGCCACCTTCGCACCGTCACAGCTGAATCTGACCCGGGTCTGTTCTGGGGCCTCCGAGGTGCAGGCCCTAATCTTGGAATCGTGACCTCTGCGACTATCAAGTCGCACCCTGCATCAGAAGAAGATCTGCAAGCTTGGACGGGAACGTTGGTGTATACGGAGGACCAGCTGGAAGACCTCGTTCAGGCCATCCACGACCTCGTACTCACCCCGGAGATGGTCATCTTCATGTACTTCATTGCGGATGACACCGGTGCTCCCAGCATAGTCGCCGCGCCGTTCCTGCACAGGGGCAACGAAACGACAGGCCGAGCCGCATTCGCCAGCCTATACGCAGTCGGCCCCGTCGCGGAAACGACGAGCGTCGCGCCATATAACCAGTGGAACGTCGGTTCGAACACCCTCTGCACGCGCGGCTCATTCAAGCCCGGCTGGGCGGCCGGTTTCCAGGAGATGATCCCGACCACCTGGCGCGCCATCTGGGATGCCTACGTGGATTTCCAGAAGATCCCCGGCGCAGAAAGGAGCGGTGTCCTCCTCGAAGCATATGATCTCACGAAGGCGAGGTCGGTGCCGGCTAGCTCGTCGGCATTCCCTAACCGGAATGTCAACTTGAATGCGTTCGCTATCCCTTGGTACGATGACCCGGCCCTAGCTAAGCCAGCGGCGGACTTCGGGACGACGGTGCGCGAATTGCTGCGGGCGAAGAGCGGATTGTCTCGTAATCAGACGTACGTGGACCCTTCTACCCCTTATCGATGGCGCAGTATCTTTGAAAAATAGCTAACGTTTGATTCTACAGTTACATTAATTTCGGTTACGGAGACGAGGATCTCGAGGTTGTGTACGGCGACAGCCTCCCGCGGCTGCGCGCCCTGAAGCAGCAATACGATCCGGAGGACGTGTTCAACCAATGGTTTAATATCCATTAATCTGCCTCTCGAAAACCTCTTACCTACTTTCTAATTCTGTATTAATGGCATGTTAGTGTTATCGGGTTAATACTTAATCAATGAACACGAATTCATCTACTGATCAAAATCGTACGCGTCAAAAGCAGGCGTATCAGCAAGTTCCTTTCAGTAAAATGATCCAGGAGGGTAGTACTGCAGGGTTCGTGAAGTAGTATCATTCCTTGGGGGCCATTGGAACTTCGATAGCCCATCCTACCCTGACCCGCTTCCTTCCGCTGTGTTCTGCTCAGCTCAGCCGCGGGACTGAAACGGTCGCTTATTACCGTACTCCGTAACGATGCATTCACATCGTATCTCTGACATGCCATACGACGTTCGCAACATGCTTGTAGATTCGGAAATCCGCATCGTTCGATTACAGCGTGGCAAGAAACGACTCGTCGTATGTAACGCGAACGGTAGATGAAAGCACGCAAGCAGGACTCCGGAGTCCGGCCGGCTCGGCGAGCGTGTGCGAGCGGTCTCCGGAGGGGAGAAAACACGGTCAGGGTAAAGACTTGTTTTCCCTTGCTTGGCTAGTTATGCGAGCTCATGGGATGTAATATATCTGCGACGGAAGGGAGGACGGCAGGGAGGCAGGGCAGGGACCGGGTTAGCCCCTATTATGGAGCTTGTGCTTAGATAAGCGGGTGTTTACTCTGTGAAGCATCACGATGGCGACAGGCGAGACAGGTGAAACAACATCGTCTGCTGCTGGGGACTTTCATCGGGTTGAAGCAAGGGAGTCATGTTAAGTGGATAGGGGTACGGGTATTTTTGATACCTCTTCCACTGCCCGACCGGTATGGTTCAGGATGGATCAGGAGGTAAGATAGGGTGTGAATGAGCTTCGCGCACCACTGTTGATAGTAGACCCTGCACGAACTATTAATCACTCTGACTGAATCGAAACACGGAATAAGAAGCTTGTAAAACTTGTGGCATCGAGACAAGAGACTGCAATGTTTGGGTCGACTATGCGCATATGTAATCGCTTCTCCTCAACTCCACTATTATGAACCCGATCCTCCCCGTTGGAAAACGGTGATCATGGATGATGGAATTAGATCCTTGAGCCACCATGGTTGACGTATCATCTGCTGCATGGGTGCGTAGTCTGCAAGGCGGCCCGGTTTAGAATCGAAAAAATCACGTCCGTCACGGCGTCACCCGAGAGTGTGACCCCGGCTGTTATGACCAATTTTTCTTGATGAGGTCGAAGACCAGACTACGTGGTCAGCTTTTCCTGAAGCCGAGCCCGTCGTATAATACACGATGTGGTTAGCACACATATGAACGACCATGCACGCAGACCTTCCCATGACGCGGATATGAGAGCCCATTCTTCAAAACGCCGATGGAACCCCGATGATGGTGAATCGGGATTTCTGTATGCATTACTTCCCCCCACTCAAATACTCCGACACAAGATGACCACTCTTTTAAAACATACCAGGTTCGAGAGCTTTCCAGAGCTCAATATAACGGGATCTCTTCATTGTACGGTTCCGAATTCTAAGGCCTTGCCCTGAACGAGTAGACCAATGATGAGACCGAACAGGCCAAGAACTGAACTGAAAATCTCGATAACGAGGATCTTGACGAAACTGCAGGCAAAGATTAGTTTGGACGGCAACAATATATATGCGTATTGAGACAACATACAGGGAAGCATCGGCAGCATCAGCCAAAGCAGCACCACTGCCGTTGATACCAACGGCAACACCACAGACCAGGTTGCAACCTCCGACAGTCAAACCAGCCCAGAACAGCGCGAAACCTGTGTAGTAACTGTTTCCGTCCATAAGATTGTCGCCGGTCGTGTAGCCAAGTTTAGAGGAGAAAACGATGGCCATGATGACGCCATAGATGGCGACGACCTCGCAGAAGATAATGGAGATCAAGTTCTTGGTTCGGATTCTTGGCGCTTTAACACCGGCACCGAGGATAGATGAACCGGTAATGAAGATACCCCTGAGAGTAGGAGTTAGTTGATCTGGTCGACAAGTACGCGTGATATCGGTCGGGTGGAGAACCAGGCCTGGCCGATAGCTCGATATAATGTAAAACGGGTAGGCCGTACCATGCTGCGCCCACGACGGACAAGCCGATGCAGAGGGCGATACCTGTGCTCGCCCATGCGTAGGGTGATACTGATTCAAGGAAGGCTCCGACCTGTTACGGGGGATGTCAGACCGAGGCTCCATCGCGACTCGAAAGTGAGGCATAATATAAGCAAGATGGCACACGCACATTGAACGCTTCGCCGCTG
This sequence comes from Xylariaceae sp. X170, assembly GCA_028637755.1. NCBI lineage: Eukaryota > Fungi > Ascomycota > Sordariomycetes > Xylariales > Xylariaceae > Xylariaceae sp. X170. The sequence continues at coordinate 21,396 of JAJFDJ010000156.1, forward strand.
CCAGTAAACAGCATATCTGAACGTCAGACATAGACGATTAGCAAGCATCCAAACAAACAAACATCCCATCATGCGCAATCGCCGGCCTTGGTTCAACCGGTTGACGACGAACGAGCGACGCCACGAAGATGAGCGCACATACACAATCCGACAACCGTCAGAGCAGACGTGAGACCTCCCACGCCGTAGGTATTGTAGCCCATTTTTGCTCTCGAGTATATCCACGCGGCGAGATGGTAGGGAGGGTCGGCTGAAGACAGCGAGGTGTGGACGTCGTTAGGTCGGCTCGATGCGGAGCTCCGTCGAGGATGATGTCGTTGGCGAATGAAGCTGTCAACACGGAGAGGGACAGTGGGTTCGTCGGATTGGTGGAGGTGGGAGGTCGACGGGATCCACCTTGCGATCGAGGGATCTCTCTCCGCGCTGCTGGTCAGCCACGATTCGTTAAATGTGTGGCTGTGCATATCATTACGTAACGGGTGGAATGTGGGGGTTTCGAGCGGAGCATGTACGAAAGTACCGACCTACCCGGTAGCAGTCATGATGGAGGGGTTCTTTATCTAAAAAATCGATTCAACAAAGCCGCGATAACTATATCAACTTCACTCCCTTCTTTGACATTCGCTCACTCGACCTTTCTCCCTCACCCCCACACCGCCAAACTGTCTCTCTTCCGGGCTCTTCGACCTCTCACCAGAGGCATTGCAAACATCCGATACATCAACATGGCCGCTCTCGAAGCTCAGAAGCTCTCGTCCACCGAGGAGACTGAGGTCCAGCAATGGATCACCACCTCGGAGCGCCTCAAGGCGGCTCCCGCTGATGCTTCCATTCTCGACAAGCTGAACACTCACCTGACCTCCCGGACCACCCTCCTCGGCACCAAGCCCTCCAAGGCCGATATTGCCATCTACGAGTCGCTTGCGCCCGCCGTCAAGGCCTGGACCCCCGAGCAGCGCACCGGTCAGCAGGGCCACCCTCACATCGTGCGCCACCTCGACTTCGTCCAGAACTCGGGTCTTTTTGACCTGAAGGTCAGCAACGCCGACAAGATCAACGTCGACCACGAGGAGATTCTCTACGTCAAGCCCCCCACCGACGCCAAGGCCGAGAAGGAGCGTCTGAAGAAGGAGAAGGCCGCCGCCGCTGCTGCTGCTGCCGGTGGTGCGCCCGCTGCTGGTGCTGAGGCTACCCTAGTCGACCGCACCAAGGCTGCCGCTGAGACTGTTGTTGAGAAGGTTGCTGAGGCTAAGAACGCCGTCGCTGCTGCCGCTGGTGGCGAGGCCAAGCCCAAGAAGGAGAAGAAGGAGAAGGCTCCCAAGCCCCAGAAGGCCCCTGCCGTCACCACCCCTCCCTCCCCTCACTTGATTGACCTCCGTGTCGGTCACATCCTTAAGGCCATCAAGCACCCCGAGGCCGACAGCTTGTATGTTTCCACCATTGCCATGGGCGACAAGCCCGGCACCGACGACACCGAGGAGTTCGAGGGTCAGGTCTGCCGGACAGTGTGCTCTGGTCTTAACGGACTTATTCCCCTGGAGGAGATGCAGGGCCGCAAGGTCATTGTTGTCGCTAACTTGAAGCCCGTCAAGATGCGCGGTATCAAGTCATGCGCCATGGTCTTGGCCGCGTCGCCCAGACTAAAGGAGGGCGAGGTCGACGACCACAAGGGACCCGTCGAGCTCGTCACACCCCCTGCCGGTGCTGTTGCTGGTGAGCGCGTCTGCTTCGACGGCTGGCGCGGCGAGCCCGAGGGTGTTCTCAACCCCAAGAAGAAGATTTGGGAGACCTTCCAGCCTGGTTTCACCACCACCGAGGCTCTCGAGGTTGCTTTCGACGGAAGCGTCGTCGAGGCCGCTGGTAAGGCCGAGGTTGGCAAGCTCACTACTGCTAGCGGTGGTGTATGTACCGTCAAGACGCTCAAGGGCGCCACCGTTCGGTAAAGAAAAAAAAGAAATGTAAAATAGATGAAAGACGTTCATGGCGAAGCGTCACTTAAATTTTGGGCTTAGGGAATATATCATCATACTCGAAGAGGGAAATTATAGTGGCGCTTGCTACAGGTATAAGACTAGAAATGAATAGAGTCTCCTGTGTTCAAGGCTATGAAAAGCATTCTGTTCGTGGATTCTGCCCCCTTTGGAATTGCGTTGTTGAATCTCATCCCTCAGCCCCTTTTCCTCATCCCCTCCACCCCTGAAAAGTCACACTCGGCCCAAACTGCGTAAAACTCCCCGTCTCCTCACACCCCGTAATAATCGTAACCCAAACCGTCTGGAGGGGACAGACACCGCAGGTCGGACAGGTCCCCGAGGGTGCGTACACGGTCTCTGTTATGGGACAGCAGTCCGTCGGACAGGGGATCGTTAGGCTGGATACGATGATGTCTTGGGGGCATTGCGCGGGTGGTGTTGGGCAGGGGAGCATGGGGCATGTCTCTTTCGTTTCTGTTAGTCACTTGTTAAGAGAAGGAGGAAGAAAGACGTACGCGGTGGCACGATACTCGTCAATGTGTAGCACGAGGGCGGTTGTACGGTTGTTGCTTGCGTGTCCGTGAGGGTCGTGTGGCAGGTGCTTGGGAGGGATGGCACTTCTGTTGATGTTGGGTCTGCGATGCTGCGAGGGTTGTTAATATGTGCTCTCGGTGAGTATGGGAGAGGGACGGACCTGGGTGCTAGAAGAGAGAAGATTGCTAGGAGGTGGAAGATGCAGGTCATTGTAGTGGTCATCACAGACAGGTCGGTAAAAAATATGAATTGATACGAGTCAATTAGAGCTAGGTTTGCTATGGAGGTGTGAAGTATGAGGACGGTAGCTATAGACGGAAGTCGTGTGAGGGTGAAGGCGTGCTATATATGGACTTCTATTCTCAAAAAGAAGTTCTCAACTCGTCCAAGCTGGGTGGGTGATACATCATACGGATGATCTAGTCCTTCGACGTACTTACTATCGTGATGCCACCCCCTTACCTATGGGGCTACACTCCCGTCGCCCTTGATATCCCACATAATTGGTAGGTAGTATGAGCAGAAATCATCACAACACTCCAACCCATCACCCATGACGAGGACGAGGGCAGAATATACATCAGCATTGAGTACAGAATACGTACAAAATATCGCGCCTGAGCGCGTATGAATATCGACCGAACACCGACTCAACCCATCTCTAAGTCTCGCCACGCGTGTTCCATCTGTCTTGAATGATCGATCGAAAGAGAAGTAGGCCATAAACAAACAAACAACAACAACACAATCACTCACCACCATATAGACAACCTCAAAAGGAGAGAGATGTTCCTGATCTAGGATCCGAGAAACACGATCAAAGCACGGTAACAGAAGCACAAAACATACCTAATGCGACACCAACGCCTCCAAACGCCGGCTAATCATCGAATCCCCACCTCGTGTGTGCGGGTGTGACGGAGGAGTTTCTGGACGGGGACCCTTCTCTTCCTGTACCATGGCTTCGGTAGCAAATGTGCTCAAATCCCCTTGAACTGGGCATTCCTCAAGCTCTGGAAGGAACTGTGTTGAGAGAAGGGGGAGTCAGTCCATCTCTGTTTGTCTGTATTGTCTCTGAACGTGTGTAGGCCCGCATCATCGTCCAAAGAAAACAACAGAGACTAACAACTCTCGTAGCAAAAGGGAGTCTATAGATACACATCTGGGTCTCTTTTACATACAAATTTTTACATTTTTGATTCTTCTTTTCTTTTTGCGAGTGGGTTTCTTTCTTTCTCTTCTTTTTTTATACACACAAGACACAGATTCTTTTGATACAAATGCCTCGCAAGAGAAAAAAAAAGACAAAAAAACACATTTTGTCTTTTGTCTTTTGTTGTTTTTCTCTTTCCCAAATTCCCCCTTTTTCCCTTCCTCCAGGCCGTTGTGACTTTTTTGCTCTCGTCCCAGACGTCTCACACACAAAAAAAGCAATGCAAATTATACAATTCCATGACGCCGCTTCATGCATTTCGTTTGATGCCCCCATTCATAATCGCACACAACCGCCGAATATATGTACACCACCATATTCTCACGTCATTAGTTAGATTCTCACTTACGAGAAGAAATATTGGCTGCTCTTGAGTTGTGATACGTCGAAGTCACCCTATAAATACGTTAGTAACGGCGTGGAAGACGGATGGTGGGAGTCGCATACCTTCACCGGTACAGGTGGGAAAGTCAGGGGGAGCCAGAATTGAATGTTTTCTACTGAGGCATGTTTCTTCGGTGCGGGGCCGGCCTTTGTGACGGTCGCCTCGAAGTGTGATATGTCCGTTAGTTGTGCCATCCGCTCATAGTCTTCTAGCGAGCTGTCTGGTGTGTCCGCCGATTCATTCCCATCCAGACTTAGGTCATCGTCGGCATCGTTGGACTTCGACGAGGAGATACTGCCCAAGGCAACTTCAGCTATGCCGTCGTTGGACGGCAAGGTCGTTGGAGAGGAATGGCTCTCGTAGATAGAAGCAGGAGTTACCATCTTCTCGCCCTTCTTAACTTCCTTGGGGTCTGTGGAGGCAAGGAGCCGCTGTCGTTCCTTCTCGGCAAGCAGCTCTTCTGACAGAGTGGAACGATTCTTGGATCGGTACGCCATTATTTCCTTCGCGACCTCAGAGTTCTTCGCAATCTTGCTGAGGTACAGAGATCCTTTGTACCGGGCTTTGAATTCAGAAGCCAAACGGCCAATGACATCTTCACTGTGGATTCTAACAAACGCATCACGTAGCACCCGATTCATCACATCAACATCAGCTGCGTGTGTCCAGAACGAGTCGTGCACAGCAGCAAATGAAAGACCAAGCGAGTCGCACTCCAGAGCAGACAGGAGCATATGACTGGCATCGAGTGAGTGGATGAAGTTAGGGGGGAAGCCTTGAAGCTGCTTTCGTCGGTTGACCGGATCGGACCGCTCGGGTACCTGTAGGTTGAGGCTCTGCAGGCAAGTCTGAATCACCCGAACGCCACTCTTGCGGTACGGCTGTACAATGGGCATACGCAGAGGAGTAGTCCAGACGATTGTCGATCTGAACTGACTCATGAGCTCGTCCAAAAACGCCGTTTGCGACTTCTTACTGTTACTGCGGCCTTTCTTGGTGGACTTCTCCAGGTCTTGCGAGAGTTTATCGGAAATCCGTTCGAGCTGCTCCGGGGTCAGTGCGCGACACACGCGCCCAGCGCATTCTCCTAGCCAGTACTGAATGTCGTGTGCACCACGGAACATGGTGGACAAGGCCTTGAAAATTTTCGTGGCAATATACGAGGCCAGAACTATGGAATCAACACCGGTTTCCGACTCGAGTTCAGGATAAGCCGCTTCCAGTTGCTTCAAAACCTGAGCTTTGGCGCCGATGAACGTAACACCGTAAACGTTAGTCATGACGGTCTGTTTGACGACCTTGCGGGTGATCTTGCCGGTGACTGCCTTGGCAAATTCGTTGCCAGCCTCGAGATCTTCTTTCACCTGTTCCTTCACAAGGTTGGCCACAGCAGAGTAGACATCGGCAGGGCGATCACTAGGCATCAAGTTAACTTGCTGGGCTCCCCAGTGGTCACCACCCAATGCAGCATAATGTTGCAATCCGTTGCATGTACCGTCCTGGTGCACGGGCAGGTGAGAGATGAATTTAGTGGGATCCGGCAACGACAACGCTGCCTTCAACTCATAGCAAGCTGCTAAGCACTGCCACGGGTCTTCGGCCTTGAGCCACCACCGGGCCCCTGTCAATGGATTCTCAGCCGAATCGAATATGTCCTTGACATGCTCGTCAGCGAAGCCTTCTCGTTCCTCGAGACTAGCCTTGTCGTAACCGAAGACGTTTGCAAGCTGAACCTTTAACCAACGAAGTCCATTCTTGCCGAGTTCTCTTCCGTTCGCAAAGTGCAAGAGTCCTCGCACGTGATCGGCACCCATGTGGTTCAAGTACGCCGGAATGGGATACGCTCGTCCTCTGAAATCCATGTTGTGAGGGAAGTAGAAGGTCTGATCTCTGAAAGCTCTGGCAATATCAAGCTGGAAATTCATGAAACAGCGTTCCGAATGCATACCCGACTTCTCGTTTTCAATCAATTTGACGCGTCGCAGCCACTCTCTACGGGCCGAAGGATCTTCTGGGGCGTTTGGCTCCTCAGGAACGGGCAGATTCGGGTCGAGCGGCGGAATATTGGCGATTGCGACTCCTGAGTTCCAAGCCTCGACGATGACATCGAAAACTGGCCTGTTGATTCGCCAAGCCGTCTTCCCCAGCACATCCAGTCCTTTGCTCACTTGCTCGAGATCACCTCTTTCGAATGCAGCTTCCGCGTAAATCTTCTGGTCTCTCTCACCATTCTTGACGCGGAGAAGACTGGAAGGGAACTGAAGAAAGCCTCCCCTGTCGAATCTAGTCCAGGGCTCTGGCTCAACTAACATGGGTAAATGTCTTGCGAGGTAGTCACCTCGGGGTTCACGCTTCATCAAGTCAACCAGAACCTTGTTCGGCATGATGATACCAATTTTCCTTCCTTTTCGATGTACTGTGGCACGAGCTAGGGCGGGCTGTAACTGACTGACGAGACTCTTGGTTTCGGGATGCTCGCGGACGACCTTGATTTTGGCGCTCTCAATTAAGGCAGCCAAGAGCTGGGCTCCAACCTTGGACCTGATTAGAGTGGGCCACGACGTGGTATCATATTTGGGTGCGTCGATGACCTGTATGCCACTTTCGGGCTTGGGTGCGGTCTTCGGAGCAGGGGTAGCCGGCTTCGGGGTGGCGTCTTTTGGAAGCCCACTGGCAGCGGCGGCAGCCTTCGCCTCTCTCTGCTCCTTGCGTGCTTGACGATATTTTGCCTGATTAGCTGCGTACTCTCTTTCCCGAACCTGATATCTGACATCCTCCTCCACTATCTTGGCAACATGGGTGAGAAGGGTGGATAGAGGCACGCCATTCTCGCTAGCGCCTTGTTGTGCAAAGTTGTTGAGCACACCCATGATAGTAACTGCGGCAAGGCGGGCAGGGGTAGATTGTCTTAGGAAGGGGGCATAGATACAACGCTCGATATCCTCCGTGGTTTTCTTGTCCCGTCGCTCTGACACGTCGAACAGGTCGAATTCATGCTGCAGCTTTTGCTCGAGCGTGCACTGCCACTCATACAATTGAGAGTTGAGTGCGCGTTGGGATATCGCGGTGTTTTGGCCGATTTTCGCTAACGAATCGTGTTCTGCCCTCCAACGATTAATGGCGGCGTCGACGCAGTCTCTTTCTAGTTGTTCCTGGATCTCACGACGTTCCTCTTCCGCTAGACCGCTTAGATCCTTCCCGTCGAAGGCGTCGAAGAAAGACAAGACACCACGCAACGTCTTCAGACCTAGACCTTTCTGGGCCACAGCAAGAACCTCCGGAACGGGCTCGTCTTTGCTGGTGTCCTCCTCAGCGGCCATCGATGTCTCCGACGGGGCCTCTTGGCTTTCATCTTCAGCAGCCGCTTCACTAAGATCAGATGTAGGAGAATGAATCCTCGTAATGATGCCGATGTCCTGCTGGTTGAGGACACCCACTTCCAGCACGGACCAGACCTCATCCTCAGGTAGCATTTCCAAGTAGCGCATCACGAACTTATCAAGCTTCTGCTTCGGCGAAGATAAGAGTGAGTTCTTCAGCATATAAGCAATAGTTTCGGGCGTGTAAGGGAGGTTCTTGCCCCGCACGTGCTTTTCAAACCACTGGTGGAGCGACATGCTAAGCTCGTTGTCAGGCTGCTCAATGATGCGGGCGATGCCAGCACGAAGATACTGATTGTGGAATTCGACAAGTTCAGCGCGTGAGATGTCATTCCTCGAATGGAAGCGCTCGAGGATGATGGCGGCTCGGTCGAGCTTGTGAACCTCCAAACAAGCTTCGAATACCGACATCATCTCATCCGCGCCACCGGGGATACCTGTGATCGACGTCCTCGCGCGCTGGACCGCATCTTCTGAGACTTTGACCTGCAACACCGTCGTAGGATCGAATGATTTTAGATGGAAGACTGGGGGCGACGACGAGGGCGGACGCGCATAACCGCCGGGCATGCTGGATGGTAGATGATCGGCAAAGGGTATATCGTCGCTGGGCATCGCCTCAACGGAAGCAGTGGCCAGGGGTCGCTGTGTGGCGGGACTGCGAAGAGGGTTGGACGCCATCTCCTTCCGCGCCGGCGCAAACTCGGGGCGCGTCACAAGAAGTCGGCTGCCATTGAAGAGGGTGTCATGGGAGGATTGGACGGAGGGATACCTGGCTGGCAGGTGAGGGCGACGAGAATTATTACAGCGAAGGAGGGAGACGCCCCTCGTCGCAGGACGGTGACGCAGAAGCATCGTGAGAGACGGGGCGAAGAGGAGGAGGAGGGGAGGGAAGAATGGAATCCGTATAAGCGAGCGATAAGAAACTCGCAGGCCAGACGCTGCTGAGATTCAGAGGGCGTTCGTTATAACATCTAATAGAAAAGAAGAGATAACTCTGGTATAACCATCACGGCGCACAGGGCAATGAGGGGGCTACCGAAACGACGCGCGGTACGGAATAGAAAACAATGCGTATCTAATTCTATGCGATTGGTGATGATGGCGAGAATGGCTGTCGAGGAAGCCGAATACTTTTTTACGACTTGCTAGAGCGAACTTCTTATCGCAGTGACACCAAAAAATTTATCGCGGGCGCCAAGATTTGGCTAAGGCCTGTGGGGGAGTGAGGTAGCATGGGGGTGTAGGCAGTAAAGAACGGCGGTAGATACGGACCATGAAGTACCGTTTCATGCGCGCACCCGCCTATAGGATACCTGATGATGCCGTACAGTACGGTATTTCCAGTACACTTTTCCGTACGGATCACGGATTTTACGGATTGTAGTCAAGCACGGATAATGGAATGTATCCTGTAAGGCGGGGTAGTATATGCAGCGATAGGAATTATATCCTTATTGAGTGTCGATAAAGTATTTCCTTCCTTGAACTGCTCCGTCCAGACAGAGTACAGTCTCCATGAACACCGCCGTCGTCAACTTCGTACGGATTCCATTCTACATAATGTCTTATGTATACTAAGTGCAGGTGCTGCAAATTCTCCTGCTGTATGGCCTGTTGATAATTTTCCCAGCGAAACCCATAATTGCGACGAAAAGTCACCATGTCGGCCACTCGACCGGCTCTGTCTGCCGCGGGCTGCTCTCACTGCCGTTCCTTTCTGCTTGGCCTCTTCACCACCAACGCTCCGCGATCAGCACCCGCCATCCGTTCCGCTCTGCTGCACACTCATCCCTCTGTCGTCGCCCGTCCTATCCGTGCCTTGTCTTCTTTTGCCAAGCCAGATGGCGCCGAACCTGGAACCATTGTGCGCGCATCCGAAGACGGGCCCGAGAACAGCGACGTGCCCTGGTATCTTCAGGTTGAACCTCCGACGCACGTCGCTCCAATAGAGCCTCAGGCGCTGCCCGAAGCCCCTGCTGATGCTCCTCCGTTGGTCAGCTCTCTCTTGAAGTATGCCTCCGAGGAAATGGGTCTGGATGAACTGAGCTTGCTAGATCTGCGGAAGCTTGATCCGCCCCCGGCTCTTGGCCCCAACCTCATGATGTTGTTTGGCACAGCGCGCAGCGAACGTCATCTCCACGTGTCTGCAGGCCGCCTTGTACGATGGCTGCGCGCCAAGCACCGCGTTCATGCCGACGCCGACGGCTTACTTGGTCCGAATGAGCGCAAAACGAAACTACGCCGTAAGGCGAGACGCGCGAAACTGCTTGGGACGACGGGCACAGACGACGCCGACGATGGTCTCCGCACCGGATGGATTTGTGTGAATCTGGGCACCGTTGGTCGCGGTGGTTCTGAGTCGGCCATTATCGGCGAGGACGGGAGAGTTTCCGGTTTCGGAGTGTCTCATGCCGGTTCCACCATCGTCTTCCAGATCATGGTTGAATCGCGGCGTTTTGAACTAGATCTCGAGACGTTGTGGTCCGAGGCCTTGGAGCGTTCTCTTTCTGCACCCTCGAAGTCTCAAGCCAAACGAGCCGAGGCTTCTACGCGTGAGGAGAAGCCGGCAGAGAAGGCGGAAGAGAACTCAGATCCGGTCGAGAGCATGATTCTTGCCGGTTTGCATCGCCCCTCAAACGGTGCTGCTGTTGGTCGCAAGGGCCAATCTGGGGGAGTCGTCTCGCCACTACAGCAAACTCGCTTCTACTCCACCCGGCGAGCATTGAGTACATCCGCCCTGAGTGGTTCAGAGGATCCCCTGAAGACGTTGTCTGCAGCAGCATTAGCGCAAGTCTTAATGTACGACAACAGTCAAAAGCTGCGGCTGATCGAGCTACTGCGGGCTGAGCTGGACATGATGGATGCACAGACAGCACGAAACGCCTTGAGCGAACAAAGTGATGGTTCGCAATCGGAATTTCTCGAACTCGCGGAGCGCGCAATGGAAGGGCTTGCGCCCATTAGTACATGGGGCTTGCGCCTCGCCATACACCATAAAGCGAGTTTGTCGGAGATCCCAGCAACCGAGGCATCACTAATAGCTGTGAAAGCGCTCGCAGCTGAGTTGAACCTCCTCGGCATTCAGGCGACGAGGGATCAATATACCCAGCTCTTGTCCTGCCTAAGCTATGCAATGGAGGTGGAAAAAGAGGTGCTTGTCTCCATCATTGAGGTGCTTAAGACAATGGACCAGCGAGGCGAGCCGATGGTAGAGAGTGACTTGTTAGTGGCTCTGATTGAACATACAGCAAGAGGTCCTCTGGGGGAGGGGACGTGGTTCGGAGAGCTGACCAGAAGGCTCGAGGAAGTCCTACATTTGCCCAAGGTCGGGTGCCCGAGCGAACCACGGTTGGCGCGGCTCATGACTGCGTACGCAGACGCGGCGGATTGGTCGGAGTTCTTGGAAGTTTTCAGGATGCCGGCGAGGCACCAGGTCCCGCGATCTTCACAATTGTACAGGCACTTGTTTCGTTTGGCCTCGACCAAAGGTAACGCTCAAGTCTGCACGCGTGTAGTCCGGCGATATATTGTGGAGATGGGCAACGAGACACCGAGGGTTGAGATCGACTTACATATGCGGAGGTTGATACTGGACTGCATCAGGGTTATATCGCCTCAGGCTGTCAGGTGGGTGGAAGAAAATGGAGAGGAAGCCACTTTTGAGAGCCGGCTTTCAAGGACAGAGTGGGCTCAACTTGCTCGAGACCTCCTCTCTCACAGGCATTCAGCAACGGAGTGATGTGGTGTTGCCTTTGAGGCTGATGAAGGTGTGCTACTACTACTACTACTACTTACGATGGATTGTATCTAACGAGTCTGAGCGGCCTATATGTACATTTTTCACCTCCTTTTATTCCATGCTAGCTTCTTGCATCTCCCACGACGAAACCGAAGAAGTTGTCTGCTACTGTAGCCATAGTAGGAAACCGAGTATCGTCACGAAGACGACAGTATGTGTTGACACGGGACCTAAACGCCCCGTAATCCGTGATTTGTTTATCGTACGGATACTGAATGGGTACACTTGACCGGGATCAAGATACGGAATAATACCTACGAAGTACCTACTCGTGAGTCGTAGGTACCGACGGGGATCTACCTAGACGGGCGGAACGTCACATAAACGGTTAGCAAGCCGACGATCCCCCTCCCCCTCCGAGAGAACCTGCACGCTAACAATATTTTGTACCTACTTCGTAAGTGCGAGCATTGCATCCGAGCACTTGCTTGCTTTCCTACCTTTCCATGCCATCACCAGCGATGTTTCCTCGCCCACGTGGGCCAAAGCGAGATACATAGGTAATGCAAGGGATTATGCGCCCCAGAAGCAATGGCATTCCCAACTTCCGGATCTTGACCTGGGCCCCGGCGCTGATGCATGCTTGCTGTGACGAATGTGCCGCGTCCGCTTATCTCTGCCCGTCTTTTTCATTGTCTAACCCTGTTGACGATAGGACGGGAGACTACGGAACCGTCTTTCGTCGGCGCATAAGACGCTTGGATGCGCGCGATCTTCACGATGGTACACTGATGGGTGCTTTCAGTCTTTTGCGACGAAGATGATTATTCTCTTCCGTATCTTTTTATTCGTTTTTTATTTTCTCCTATCAATTCGCACGAAGATGGAGGTCATACTTGTTCGGGAAGGTGAGGACTCTCCTGTCGGCATTTCGTATCTGGTGACCGAAATGTTCATGCAAGGAGAAACTTATTAAGAAAATGCCATGCAGAGTGAAAGTCGTGCATGTAGAAGGGAAGACAAAAAAGAAGTCTACCTATACAGAATCATAAATCGGACGAGTATAAGTAGAGAGTCTTCCCCTCTTGACAGCTTGTAATTCTTCCTTTCCTCAAAAATAAGTAAATCTCGTTATTCGCAAAAATGGTCCGCTTAACAGCCCCCCTCGTCCTCCTCTCCGCCGCACTCCCCGGCGCCCTCGCCTGGGGCGCCATGGGCCACGAAACCATCGCCTACATTGCCAGCAACTTCGTCTCTTCAACTACCAAGTCCTACTTCCAGAACCTGCTCGCCGACACCTCCGACGACTACCTCGCCAGCGTCGCCGCGTGGGCCGACAGCTACCGATACACGGCGGCGGGCAAGTTCTCGGCGCCCTTCCACTTTATCGATGCGAATGACAACCCGCCCGCCTCGTGCAGTGTCGATTATGATCGTGACTGTGGTGAGGAAGGGTGTGTTGTGAGCGCGTTGCAGAACTATACGACGATTTTGCTGGATGCGCGGTATTCGGCGGATCATCACCAGCTTGCTGCTAAGGTATGAGTGAACTAATAAGGGGTTGAAGAGATCGCATGCTAACTTGTTTATAGATGATCATCCACGTATGTCTAGAAACATGAGAGAGTAGTGTTGTGAGAGACTAACACCAGAAACCAGTTCGTCGGCGACATTGGCCAGCCCCTTCACTGCGAAGCCCTCCAAGTTGGCGGTAACGACATTGACGTCTCGTACGATGGCGAGGACACCAACCTCCACGCAGTCTGGGACACCAGCATTCCTCAGTCTATCTCCGGCGGCTCATCTATGTCTTCTGCTAAGTCTTGGGCTGCTACTCTCACAACTGGTAAGCCAACCGCCATTTCCTTTCATAACCTCCTTTCGAGTCAAGCTAACCATCTTCACCACCCAGCCATCAAGAGCGGCGACTACAAATCCCAAGCCGCCGGCTGGCTCACTGGCCTCAGCGTCGCGACCGCAGACGACCGAAAGAACACCGCGTTGAAGTGGGCGACTGAGTCGAATGCTGATGTCTGCACGACGGTTCTCCAGGGCGGCATCGACGCCGTCGCAGACAAGGACCTCAGCGGCACTTACACCACCACTGCTAGCCCGGTTGTCAAGCTTCAGATTGCGAAGCAGGGATACCGGTTAGCGAAGTACTTGGATGCTATTGTTGCTGCTATGTAAGAGGATGGGTTATACATTTGGAGTTGGACTTATGAACTGGATGAGATGTCATGAGTGATGAAGTTGCCGGAAAAGGGGGTTACTCACAAGGTGTAGACGAGATCATGACCAAGGAGAAAAAAAAATAGAGCGACTGCGATGGATAAACCAATAAAAAGAAAAAAGTCTTGCTTTGAATCTATGAGTCTAGTCGTCTAGTATGGGTGAAGTCGTGACATGGCGCCCAATGCATCCAAGAGAATGCTTCCAGCTGCTACAGCTACAGCTTATTTCTCTCCGCCCTGTCTCTCTATAAATATCCCTTCTCACTGCCAAGGAGACGTCGACTCACCCAGAAACCTCCTTCAACGCCTCCCTCAACATAGGCGCAACCTGCTTCCGACTAAACTTCAACGCCCCCTGACTCCAACACCTCCTCCACCCCATCTCACCACTCAAATCCAATCTTCCCCCTTCCCAAGCCTCCAGCCCCAGCGCAGTTGCATACTTCTCCTCAAAGCTCTTCGCAGCCTTCACACCCGTCTCCGAACGCGCCCAAATAAGCAATTCCCGTCGAAACTTGCCCTCCGCATCCACAAACGCCGTGAGCACAACCATCAAGCCCAACTTGACCTCCCCGTCCCGTTCCTCCGCCCAGGCACTCAACGCAGATCCGAAAACAGCCGCATCATCCCCACTCTTCTCACGCACAAGGTACCCAAACCCACGCGGCGAAGAAGACGTACCAAGACCCTCCCACTCCTTATAATCCTTCCTCAGGACATCACGCAGCGACATCTCGCTCAAATCCTCCTTAAGCTTCGAAATGCGATCATAAAAGGCCGTGCGCTCATACCCTCCATCCCCATTCACGATCCTCTGCCTAGCATTCCCACTAATCTTCCCCTCGATAAACGCGACCGCGCGCTCATCGAACGCCGTCGTCTTATTCGCATCCTTCAGATTCGAGGTATCGATCAAAATACTCGCGAGCGCGAGATGCGCAAGCCCTTCATCCACCTTCGCACTCCCCTCTTCTTTACCTACTTCGTCCCAGATCCCCTTGCACCGCTCCACAACTAAACTTGCACAACTCCCGCTCGTCTCGATGACGCGCATCTCTGCGTCAGCGGGTACACCCCCCTCATCAACATGATGATCCACGCACCCGATAATCCTTGACGCGAATTTCGCGGCCAGGGCGCCCGTCATGGTGTTATGGTCGACAAGCACCCAGCGCGTGTCCTCCGCGCGCAGAGAGGGACGGAGAACGTCCTCAAGAGTGAGCATGTCGTCGCTCCGGACGTCCGCGGCGCGGAGGACGGCGGCGAATTCGGGGCGGAGGGTGAGGTCTGGACGGTGCAGGTGGCAGATGGGGATGTGGAGCTGGGGAGTACGGGGTGCATAGGTGTGGAAGTAGGCTAGGAGGAGGGCGGAGCAGAGGGAGTCGAGGTCTGGGTTGTTAGTTGGTGAAGGGGATGGGGGAGGTGAGGGACTGATGTTACGTACCAGCTGACTCGTTGCCCACGACAAAGGTGAGAGGCGTGCTCCGCGGGGCCGTGAGGGCCGCGCGGGCTGTTGCCAGGAATGTCTTTAGGGATGCTCGCGGCGGCATTTTGCGTGCGAAAGTGCGAGTGGTTGATATCACTCGTGATGTGAAGAATGAGTGAATGGACGAAGCCAGTTCAAGGAAAAATCTGACTCGTGTTAGTACGTTGTGAGGATTTCATGGTATCTTAAAGGAGTTGGACATACCTTGTCTATTTGTCTAAGAAAGAAGAAAGTAAATGATAGAGGGAAGTCTTAGTTCTTGTCTAAGAAATGGTGGTTGTTGTAGAAGTTGAGAAGACAGTGAGAGTGAGTGAGATGAATGACGAATGAGCCCCGCTGGCGTGCGTTGTCGGGCTGTCCCCTAATTATGGAGATCGTGCACTCACCTCAGTTACTTGGCGGGTTAGCACATTGACACAACAAGCAACTCTCACAACCATCAATTAGAGAATTTCATAACTAGTAACTATTCTCATGAATATGATATGTATTGAGATGGCTAAATAATAGTTTCATATACTTCATTCATTGCTTAATACGCTTGCGCCCGCCATGAGATACCTGATCAGAACCAGCAACACTTCTTAACTCCTATTGAACACCCCAAAACACACCTACTCACAGCAAGAGCCAGAACCGAATTTTCATCGCCATGTTGACTATTCTTCTCCCTACTGGAAGACGAAAATAACACCCGACCGATCTACACTAACCGTCATCGTATACGGCATCTCCAGCACAGCCACATCAAGGATCGAGTCCAGATGGCTTCTAAGCAGCTGGGCTTGCTCGCTCGATATCACCGTATGACGCGGTGGTTTCTCCCTGCTGCTCGTGCCGCTCTTTCCGTTCTTCCCAGAAGCACCCGACGCCTTCGGATCCTTGGGAAGACGTTCCACTTTGAGACTGAGACCGGGCTGGCTGGGCGTGCTCACTTCCCCAAAGGCAGGTTTGACGTCCTCGGTCTGTAGACCGCTAAACACGCAAGAATTCTCGACACGGATGATATCCCAGAATCGCAGCTTCTTGTCCGAGCCGCCTGTCAGAATGTACCCGTATCGCAAATCTCGGTTGTCTTCGGATGCGCCGGCACCGACAACCATGGCGCGGACACCGCGGTCAGCACTGCTTGCACCTGGCTCGATGTTGGTCGCGAAATGCCCCAGCATGCCCTCAGGCTTATCGTCGTCAACATCCCAAGCCTTGTACTCCTTCGGCCCATCCTTTGAGTTCCCAGCACGATAGATCTCTCGACATTGCGTCTTCTCCAGATCCCAGACTGTAACCTCACCGAGCCCCGTACCACCAGCTATGCAAACCCACCTCCCCCGGCCCTTAACGGGGTGTAGGCTCAGACGATAGATGGTCGACATACCGGGCAAACCCCAACTCTTCAAGCGCACCCTGAATCGCAAGTCCCAAAGATCTACGATACCATGAGATGTGCCGAGAAGAAGCCAATTCCGTTTCCGATCAACGCAGAAACAAGTCGGCGTCCCATGGTGGACTGGGTTCTCGAGTACGTACATGAGAGACATGGTACGCAAATCCATGGCGAGGACACGAGAGCAGTTCGTCGCGAGTATCAAGACCGAGTTGAGCTCCTGTTTGAAATGCTCGCACCAAACAGCGTACTCGTCCACCGGGAGCTGATACTCGCGTAGCAAACGTAACCTGATGTACTTGAAAACTGTGCTTGATCCCGTCGAATCCACTTTCACCAAATGAACACGACCATCCGTAGCGCAACTGACGAAAGTATGCGTGTTCTCGACAAAGCACAAAGCAACCACTCTTGCGCCCGGCGCGTGCTTATGGGTCTGACGAGCGCGGTGTGTCACATTTCGCTCAAGACGCGCCGAGTCCCAAATCTTGACACAACCATCGTCGCCACCAGTAATGAAGAATTGATGGTCAGGTGAAGGGACAACGCGATTGATAGCTCCGCGATGCTCCGAGAACGTTGCCACGAGCCTACCAGACGGCTTCCATGCTTCTTCATGATTTTGACCCGCTGCTTTGCTGACCTTTCTCCTGGCCACAGGCGAGACCACAGGGCCAAACTCGACAATGTCATGTGGATAGTTATCCACATACATGTTATCAAGCATCTTGAGAATATTTGGATCGTTACCCTCGTAAGTGTGGGTAGCACGCTGCTTGGGTTCGACCTGGCTACTCCTCCGGCTGTCAGGCCCGGGGATTCTGACACGAGGGGGTGGCCCATTGGCAAAAGGTCCTCCCACTTGGCCAAAGACATTAGCCTCGGTCATGCCTGTTTCCGCGAGTGACCTGTTACTACCTTTTCTGCTGAGTAGGCTAAGGGCACTTTGTGTGCGAGGGGCTCTCCGAGAAGAATAGGGGGCATCGGAAATCGATGCATCATCTTCGTTGACACCTGGTCCTCTAGCGACGGATCCTCGTGGAGAGACATCAGCCGTTGAAGGAGCCGTGGTGCGAGGCGATGATACCACTTGATCCTCATGGGTTCTTGATGGAGTTGCGTTTCCTTGGCTACTCAACTGTGATCGGCGATTATTAGCAGCGGCCCTACGTCTACGGCCGACAGGCTCGTCGATAGTCATGGAGGCATCCATGAGAGCGTCGGAAATTGTATAAGGGCCTCCATCATCTCCAGCAGCCTGTTGTTGCTGCTGTTGCGCATCATCTTGCCACATCTGCTCGTCGATACCAGCCGCCTCATCAAACATGATAGTCTGCATCTTGACGTTCAGATTCCGTAGGTTCAGGATGCCGTTAAGATCCTTTGCTATGTTATCTTGAGTAACAAGATCGCGACTTCTCATCTGGCTCATGCGCCAGATAAATTCTCTGAGAACGAGTAACTTGAATTCGTCTTCCTGAGACATGCCCATGTTTCGTAACCGAGTCAGCCAGCCCTCGTCCTCTTCATTTCGCGCAACTTTGCTGAGCGTTTGTGGTTGTATTTCTCGACCTGATCGAGTCGACATCGCCGAGGAAGCAACCGTGAATGCCGATTGCTTTTGCTTCTTGGTAGACTTCCAAAACAGGCCTTTATCACTCTTCTGTGCCCATGATAATGCTAAATCAAAGACGGTCCTGGACAGAGGCTTCTTCAACGCGTCAAGCAGACTAAGCTCAGCGAAGTCTGGTATGATGAAAGGCTTCAGATAGGGCTTAACTAAAGGAAGGACTATGCATCTGATATCTGCCAAAGACAGTCGCTTGGTGGCACACGAGATGTACTCGGCTGCGGACTCTCGGATCCATATGTTCGGATGCATGGTGAAACGAGCAACAACATCAATCAACTCCCATAACTTCGTCTTTGATAGTAGGCCAAGATTCGCGAGTTTTGCCAATGAATGGAGAGCAGCTTGCACAACGTGCTCTTCAGGATCCGTGACGGCCTGCATCATGAGTGGGAGACTGAACTCTTCTAGACTCGTACTGCCCATGAAAGTTGCAATACCAACAATCGTGTCGAAGAAGGCGCATTTGAGCATCCAATCGCGATCGTTGAGATATGTGTTCAGATGTGTCCAAAGAATATCGTTTGAGTCGGCACTGCCGAAAAAGAAACACAAATCAGGGACTGAGGTCAAGAAGGCGCGGCGAACAGATGCATCAGTGTCTTCAACAAGAGCCTTCGCATGGTTCTCAAACAACTCCACAAGTTCTGCCTGAGCGTTATCGAATAGCCCATCAAATGCAGCATCCGGGTCGCTGCCAGCCTCTAATTCGGGGTCTGCTGCGGTGATGGAGCCTTCAGCCCTGAGCATGGCTGTGAGCTCTAAGAAGTTCGACGCAGTTGTGGCGAGGCTACCCACGCAAGAAGCATAGGTTGCACGTACTAATGGGCTGGGTTCTCTGCGTTCCTTGCCCATTATCAGTTGTCGGGAGGCGCCTGACAGGAAAACTTGCATTCGAGGCATGATATATTCCGGGAAAACATGCGCATTAACCGGCGTGACGACCGTGACCAACGCCAAAAGCTGCGTTATGGATCGCAAAGCCGCGATAGCGACAAGATCGACATCGTCGTTCAATAAGGTCATTAGATACGGGAGTACGCGATCGAGTTTGGCTTCATCAGTGAGCTTTTCTGAGAAAGCCAAGAGCAGGTCGCACGCCCTTATTTTCGAAGCTGCTCGAGCAGTATTTCTCAGTGAACTCGCTATCAAGGTGAGGAAGATAAGGGTCCCATCGTCGGACATGGGCTGCGTCTCTATGGACGCGTAATGTTCATTATTGGGTATATTCAATCTCACGGGAAATAGGCCCAGACCGAGTCGAGGCGCGAAGAGGTCTGGTGGCGGGGTATCTTTATGTTCCTGATATCCTAGGAAATAAGCAATTTTATCGAAGTCGTAGTATACACGATCTATTCGATCATCTGCTTCGCCTAGGTTTTTGAAGGCACCAGTAACCGGTGCTCTGCCCGAACTGGGATCGGTGATCAGCTCCATGTATTGGTGGAGGAAGCTGTAAAAGTATTCAGGGAATATCTTCCCCTTGTAGAATTGAAGGTACTGCTCAGCAGAATATCGCTTTTCGGGATCTCGTTGAATCATGCTCGACAACATCTCCCGTAGCCCATGGTCAGGTATTCTGCTCAAGTGTGAGATGATGGGCTCGTATTCGCCGCGGCGGTATTTGAACATCTGACTCAAACTGAAAATCGGGGTCTCTAGGAACACCTCAGCAATCACGCATCCAGCGCTAAATATGTCCATCGACCAGGTGAGATTGTGTTCTTCCAATTCCTGAGGATCAGGCATCTGTTCGACGAATCGCTCCGGTGCGATATAACATGTTCTGCGACCAGATAAATCAAAGAAATATGAATATGTGGCAGGGTTGTCGTCGGGCAGTTTCGTTGGCTTGAAAGAACCCGTGAAGTCGGTAAGATACAGCCAGTTCCACGATGTTACCATGACATTTTCCGTCTTGATATCGCCGTGGTAGATATCTCGAGCGTGACAGTCGCGCAGGGCGCAAAGCAGCTGAAAGGCCAACCATTTCTTTTCTATGTCTTCTAAAAACGGTCTCGTAGACATCCGATCGTAGAGAGAGCTATAAATATATTGGCGAACGAGATAGGCATTCGTCTGGGTTTCAAAGGCGCGTTCGAAGCCCAAGGCGTTTGGGACATGGCGAAGCTTGTCTCGTTCCTCTTCATCGGAGCGTTAGAAGGTGGACTGCACATAAGGCGCGTTAGAGCCATATATCTATCTTACCGAGTATCTTATCGCCATACTCTTTCAAGGAGCATTCACTGTATGGCTTTGCAGTGACCTTCGCCAGAGCTACGCCATCCCGATGACGGGCGCGAATGCTCTTCATGAACCGGGCATTTCCAATCGATCTCTCGTGGACCAGATCAGACAGCTCGGGGATGTCGATGCCAGACGAACCAGCGTATGGCGTAGTGAGCGAGTAACTGTTTCCCATTGTATGAGCATACCCAGAGGGTGAAGCTACGGTGACCTGGGTGGTAGTCTAGAAGACAAGTCGATCATTTTTGAGGTGCGGGGCGGCGTTATTCTTCTGCCTGATTGATGCGATCAAGGCAAGATCGCAAATAGAATGAAAGACTTGGATTTCCGGTGATGGTGGCGTAATTCGCTTCAGTGTACAATTGAAATCAGGAGCACCAGATATCTCGAGCGTCCAAGTTGCACGTGAGAGATGGACGTACGAAGTGCCGACTGTATGAATTACGGTGGATTACGGCAGGCAGTTATGACATAACTCAGCTGGACGGACACCCCGCTAATCCGATTACGGTTAGAAGAACGTTGAAGCTAACGGGGTGGGTTCCGTAGCTACGCGGGGTCTGGCCGAGCTTACCGGCCCGTCAGATCATTGACAGCCCGTACACCTAAATCCGTACTCCGCACCTGCACTTACACCTGGATGGCATCCAGACGAACACCTGAACCTTTCCTTGCACCCCTGAGATTCATCAACACACAAATATAGATAGTGTAATGGTTCCATACTAACTTACACGGCATGCAAACATCTTTTCTCCATAATCATTGTTTCTCTGCCCTGGTGTAATCCGTAGCTCAGGGTCACGGTTACATATCGGCCCATTGTGTCCTGGTCTGCATCGCCCCGGTCTGGAACCGGTTACGTGCCGCAAAATCACTATCTTCATCTTCGCTACAGCATCTCTTATTTTCGGAAACATCAAGTCACGGTCATCTAACAGAGTTGACGTTACTATACTGCCGGCTACTTACTCCGTCCTACACGAAATACAGCGTCCTTACAGACGATATTGGTCAATCATCGCCGGTGCTTCATACTCCATACACTTAGAATAGGCAATACGGAGAACCTCCAAGGTTCTATGGAAGCGCCCCGGTGAAGTACGGAAGAGATATCTCGCAGGACAACACAGCCCTACGAAAACTTATCACGCATTAGGTCTGTGGCCAAAAAAGGACTGCATTGCGTATCGAAATTGCGCTCATAAAACTTGTCGCTCCAATCCTTGACTTATAACGGACATCCATAAGCCGGGTAGGAGGTAGTACTCGTACACTTCAAGTACGAAAGTATTGTGGCGGACAGTAGCTGCTTCGCTTAAGAAGTCAGCAATTCAAATAACGACCAGGTAGGCAACGACTGGAGACGATTCACATAATCAGCCCACCGGAAAATTGAGCCAACAGCCCTCTTTCTAGGCATCAAGGTAGCCCAAACGTGTAACACGTTGGGGCAAATTTCAATTCGTAGCCATTCATGGATTACCAGGTTGTAGTTTAATCAAATTCTTTCATGTTTGACTAGCTAACTTGATCAGTTTGATAGGGTGACGTCTCGGCTCTCCTCCCCCTTGAGAATACCGTAGGCTTGCTCTCGTCATGCTTGTTGTAGTAACGTAGGAATGAGTCTCCGAACCTCGCACCCATAATGTGCAGTACGGAATACGTAAACATGTATGCAGCATTCATAACTTACAGCGTACCGAGTAAACTTGAACTCCAATGATGGAGAATAAAAGAGACAATACATCCATGTTGGCTTTCCCAACCGATATGGATCCCCAAACACCTTCTCAAATCAAACTGGGTATATAGATCTAACGACAAGGTAAAAGGAGGTGTCCGCGCAGCCATATCAGTATCAGTGCAGAAATCAATCATATCGTTGCGTGTTTTCCCGACGAACCGCAAAGGTTCACACATCGGCAGCGTGGGGTGACAAAGGCACCAAGTCCATGCCTGGTATCAACCGTTGGGGTTGAGCAAGTAGAACCGAGTGCAGAAATGCTGTCTATCGCGGAATATGACGAGATGCTGTGCCCATGCAGATAAGACTTTTGCTGTGATGCCGACTAAGAGGCCGGCGGGGAATAGTAATCGAACGAATAAACGGGTAGGCGGAGGGAGCCAGAAGAGAGACGTAAGCGGTGTCTAAAGATGAGAATCAACTAGATATTCTCACACGAAGCCCGGATCACCGAAAAGAAATGCAACCCAACTTCCTTCATCTGTCAGGCGACAGGCAGAAATGGGAACAAAGTCGAGTCCGTATTCAGATGTGATGATTTCTCTTCAATGTGCGCTCGATGCGGTTTCGGTGGACCCATCCCCCTCAATGGTTTTCCGCCAATGGTCTGGGAGACATACGCAAACCAATGGGAAGGCCTTGATCTCACTGCTGCCGGGAGGTGACGTATCACGCCCACCACCACTGGAAACACCGCTGTCTCTTTGTGCTTTCTGTCGTGCCTCCCATTCGTCCGCTCTCTCGTCCATCAAAATACCAGTGGCCCAGCCGTCATCCCAGATACCCACAACCTTTAGCATATCACCACGTTCCAGAGCAAACTCATCATTGGCACGGGGCTGGTAGGCCCAGAGTACCGCCACCCGTTGTCCCGGATGGATATCATCCTGTGAGTAGTAATCCTTGAAGGAGGACAGCTGCTCAGATGCCGGATTGACGCCTTGGGGCGAAGCCAATGCTCCTCCATTAGTGGGAGAGTTTGGATCCTCAGTCGCCAACATAGAGTTGCTGGAAAGTGAACCAGTCCTACGGCCAGGGGCTCCAGGGCGTCCCTCGGAGGATTCAGACGATGACTGGTTACCGGCTCGTCTAGTGCCTGCCATATAACCAGCAGCAGCTGCTCCGGCAGCCGCTCCCGTAGCGGCTCCGGTAGAGCCAACTTGTCTTGAGCTATCTACTCGCGAAGGCGAGCCTCCCGAGTGTCCCTCTAGAGCGGACATGCGGGCAATTCTACCGCCTGGCAAGACTTCATATCCTTGAGGTGGGGCGGCTACTGAAACCTGGCCAGAGAGTGGTCCCTTCCTGCTTGGGGAAGGTTGGTTGAAGATGTTTTGTTTCTCGCTTGCCTGACGTTGCCTCGCTCTTCGGAGAAAGAAAAATAGCAGGAGTGCGATAAGGAGAGCTCCCGCTACCGATCCTACTACGATACCAGCAATGGCACCTCCGGAAAGACCGTGTCTCGCCTTCGATTCACCCGGTACTGGCGCAGAAGTGGGACTGGCAGTGGCTGTTGGGAGGGCCGAGGTAAAGTTCTGGTTAGGAATGATGGTTGGCAGAACTACGTCTGCGCATCTCTCCTGAGCATGAGAGTTGTAACAGCAAGTATCCGTTGAATTGATGCCTCCGGAGGCACAATACGAGCAGAGTCCGAATACACTGTCTTGATAGCCGCAATTGGCTGGCTCGTTATCCGAAGCTTGCACACAATTAGAAGCTGACAGGGCGTCTGCTGGCAAAGCGCAGACTTCGAAGTCTGATCGGATCTGAGGTTGGGCGTTGCTTCCTGGCTTTGGGCAAAGGCTGGGGTTAGCCACAATGTATTCCTCGCTTTGAGCATACTGAGCACAATCAGCGGCACATAGTGGCTTCTTGCTCTCCGCCGACATCTCGCAGAATGGTATCGAGTTTTGGACAATGCCATTGCAGAGAACTGATATGCTGAAGCGCGCATAGAAGTCATCGTTCTTCAAATCAATGTTTCCGCATCCGAGGAGCGACTCATACTGTCGTTGGCGCCATTGGCCTGTGACGTACTTGTTCAGCTGCGAATCGAACGTGGCGACATCGTTGACAGCAGTAAGGAATGGACTAGGATCACATGTTAGCATTCTTACTCGTTAGCTCCCACATGAGCATGCGAGATCCTTACAATAAGCTGGTGACACCCTGGTTCAACGAAACAGATGCTGATCCAAAGGCCGGGCAGGTAGTGGAGCCTTTTAATGGAATGCAGGCAGGTTGTTGTTCTTCAGCCATTGCCACATGGGCCGAAGCAATGATTGACGCGACCAACATTCCACCGCCCCGCCGTAAAGATGCTCGGCGAGCGACAGAGTTGCTGGGTTGGTTCGCAGCCATGGTGAACGTGTGGAGTGTGTACGCGGAAGACGATACCGGTGATTTACTTCTGTGCCGTAAACGATCGTGCGGTCTGTGTCCGGCAGAAACGGTTCTCATAGGCGAATCGCATACATTACAGATCGACTGATCATACCTCAATGCAGCGTCTGTCTGGATATGGATTGTATATCTTCCTAGGACTGCTATGCCGCGACCCGGCTAGATGCTGCGACAATGGAGATGTGGCCAGAAACTGGATTAGGTACGTATGAGGAGTTTTGACACTGCTTTTATAAGTGCGATGGGGTTGAATTGGATTAAGCGCGTGTCTTAATTAGGCCGAAAAGTCGTGCTATTGGTGACATGTAAAGAGGTGGGAAGTGAATAAGAGGGAAAGTGATTGTTGTTGTTGGTCGAGTCAGAGAAGAAGCTGTGATTAATCTCTGGACGAACACAACTGTACGAGAAGGCAGGAGCAGGCGGGCGCATGAGGTGTATGCTGGCGAGTGCCAAGTTAGTTCGGATGACGAAAGAACGTTTCTGGTTGGGAGAAGGCGCGGCCAACAACACAACGCGGCTCAGGAAAGAGTCGACCCGACCCGCAACGGATCTGGTCCTGGCTCTTATGTATAGCGCAATTGGATTTGGGAAGGCGCCTGTAGTGGCAGCAGGTAGGTGCTATGCACGATGCCGGCTGCAATCGGTGTACGGATTGGACTGTACGAGTACTCGTAGTCAGCGTTGGGCGGTGGGCATGTGCAAACACATTCGGCGTTGGGTAGACGTCGGTGGATGCGCAAAGTGAGACTTATTTATTAGTCTCAGGACGAAATGGGCTGGCTATCAGATAGGTAGGTAGGTATTCCGGAGAAAACGAATTATTGAACGATGAGAAAAGAGATATTAGAATCCGTAGACTGAGAAATAAACGACACGCGGACGAAGAAAACGGGCGCACAAGCAGCAGGCCACACAAGAACGGATCTTGAAACCGTTGAAGTGCCTGTGTCGTGCTGGGATCGAGCGTAGCTGTGGAGGAGAGGAAGTCAAATTGGACTTCAAGCTGTCGATCGAAAGAGGTTGGCTGGGCCAGAACGAGCAACACGCTGTAGGTACTTCGTAGGTATGGAATCCGCTTACCTGGACGAGAAAGTCCACCTGGTACCACGGACCCGTTACGGTAAGCGCTGCTGGGCTAGCTCCTGCCACAATCTTCGAATCTGATGATGAGAAAGGAGAAAACTGGAGCGTGCCTTACTGCTCTAGTACTGGTGTAGGGCACGTTTCAGTGTGCGTTAGGCCTCAACTAGCCTAGTGTACGTTTAGCACCACTTTTAACATCTGTACCTACATGATGGCAGGTGCAGATCGCTGGTGTAATCGTTCTAGCGCGTGTAAGTACAGAGGAAGGTACGTTATGCGGACCTGAAATCCGAAATTCGTAGGTATACAGTATCTCAATTAAACCAAACAACTGTGCGCGATTGTTTTGACAGCTGAAGTGGCATGCTTCATACGGAATGCCAGGGCCTTGACATACGGATTAGATACGTCTGCAGATAGAAATAGCTACGCACCGACTCAGAGGCTGATGAACGTAATATCGTGACTCACTATCTCGAATAGCCAATGAGTAGTAGATGCCTACCAGAGCAGTATGTTGAATAGTTGACTGGGTTAATAATTATACAGGGCATATCTTGAGGTCAAACATCAGCATCCTACCCAATTCCATGGATACTGTGTCAGTACTTTGTAGCGGCCACCGATTAGGCTTAGCGCATCTATTTCTCCAGCTTCAAGGTTCGCTCATGACCAATAAAGCAACCGGCCCACTTCTAGACGTCGTACGTGGGTTGCCAAAACGTCAGGCACGATTTCGTGACTTCACATTTTGGGAGCTGTGGTGAATGAACTATTTGCCTATTAATAATGATTCCGCCGGTGATTTGACAACGGAGACCTTGTAGCACTTTCAATCCATCCCTCTGAATGACCGAGCTCGGATGGCTTCCCGGTCATGAGGTGTCGTCTCCAACTCACCCACGCCAGCTCAGAAGCACACGAAGTAAAGTACGAAGTACAAAAGAGCTAGGATGGTGATTGTGATGTCTGTGCTCTGTGCTCCATCCCACCCGCCAACAGCGAATAAATTCGTATACGGAATACACGACCTGAGTTGGAGGAACTGACGTTTTATATGTTGCCGTTCTGCTCTCCTCCCGACTCAAATACGATCGTTTCACACCCAATCTACAGGCCGGAACAGCAGTGACACCACATGATGATGTATGAACATGCATATGCAGTGGGAAAGGAACTCAAAAACGCTCTCGCGACGGAACGAATGCCTCGAGTCACATCACAATGCGTCCAATGTTCGCTTCCAGGACTCGTTGTTCGCCTATACGAAAGACTATCTCTTTTCTTTTGGGCCGGTGCAAGCAATAAGTCCGTCTACACGGACATATTGGGATAGACTAATACCCAGTAGTAGGTGTGATCCGCTGTTGCGGGTTGATTGCACTGAAACAAAGAACCCATCCGGAGACTTGTTGTCTCACTGGGGAGATTGCTTCTCGTTTCACCTTGCATCGCGGTTCGTTTGCTCGTACTAGTAAGACCGCAATTCGGAGCCGTCATCTTCTCAATCCGTGTCCCAAGCGAAAAGAAAACAATGGCTGGTTCTTTCTTCCTTATACTATCAACCAGTACGGAAGTGCGAGTTATGTGGACCACGAGTAATACGGAGTACAAACGCCTAGCATGGTCAACATCTACGGAGCAAAGAGCATGTTTCGAGCAAAAGGGGCAAAATTTTGCGACAATACGATGTGCAGAGGCAGGTTCAAGTTGACGGATCGCACCAGCATTGGGGTGGCAAGTTTGACATAATTGAAAGAGACTTGAGCAGGTCGATACGATGGTGTTTATTCATCATGCATGGCCCATGAGCTTAGCTATGGATCTACCTTGGTACGTTGTTGTTTACAAGATCCTGTTCCTGCATCATCAACCGGGAAATTCATGAGTCCATAAGAATGGGCCAAGCTCGCAAGGTCCGAGGCTCTGGAGCTCCCAAAAATACCCAAGACATTTCGATTCAGCTAAACTGAGGGTCATCTTGTCTCTGTTTCCCAGTTCAGTTAGATCGCATTGCGCTCGCGAAACTGCTGCAGGCAATGCCTGACCAGTGGGAATGGATTGTCTCCCTCCCGTAAAATATCATGTCTGTCTCGCAATGCCCCAATGGACCAATGAGAGGCCCTTCGGTCGCATCTCCATACACTTCCCCTGAGTCGCGACGGATGCGACGCTCATATTCGGCGAATAACGCCGCACGTATTCATAAGAGAAGGCCACGTTACTACCGATGGATGCATGCCATGTTTGATCCAGGTCTGCCACGTGCACCCCCGCATTTGTTCCTCATGCCCTACGCCGCTCAGCTTCCGTACACTAACGTATGTTGAACTGAGACCGAGAGGCTAAATTGCTGTCGCGAGCACAGGATATATCTGCTGCTGCCTGGTTGTCATCACCGTTTGACAGTCTGTATGGCTCTGTGTGTGGCAAGTCATCTTACAACAGTTAACGCCATGAGCCCTGAGCTATGCCGCCACGTCTTCACTTCGAATCACCCGTACCAAAGGCCTTGACCTACTTCTACGTAGGATAAATGCTAAACGTGAGAATAGCATCTCCTCACGAGCTTGGGCACACAGTTGCCGACGTGATCATCTAGAGGTCAAACCAGTCGGACCCCTTTTGGCCATACCTCACAACAACAGAGCTACCTTTCCTGGAAGCTGCTTACTTAGAGAGAGACCAACCCGACTTTCATACAACAAACTCTTTGAATCTCATGATACTTTTTGAAAATCTTCTATGCTGATTCCCTGTCGACATCAAGAGCAAATAAGTTTGCCAAAACAGTAAAGGTAATATGGGCGAGTCAATTGCGGCCCAGTTTGTAAGATACCCTGCAACAATGGAACGTGAATAGGTTCCATGAGAGATGATTGAGGTTACGTTGTAATCACCTCTTCCGTATGTTGTGCCTTGCATGGCATGAAAGAACCTCTAAGGCGCGGTTAGCTCGACGGTCTGAGCGCATACCAACACGTCATTAATAAGACTCCTGATGCCAATTAAGGGTATGAACGTTTGCAGACTCTCCCGTCTCGTGAGGTAACACACAAAATAATAAGGGCGTAGCCATGTGTTGTGATTTCCTGTATACAGCTCTATCGGCTCAGCGTTTTGACTGCATGACGAGAAGAGGCATCAACCTGTTCATTCATGCCGACGTTGAGCGCTCATCACTCAGATAGGATTCGATGTCATCCAAAGTGAGCAGAATGAAGCTTCGAGGGTGCCTTCTTTCTCGGTCTTCAGAACTCTGTTTCATATCGGCGTGAGTCGATAAATAGAGGCACATGCACGGCGACTTCAATGTTCGAGTCAGATATCGAGTCCGTCGCAAGCGCAACTCCTCAGTCTGAGTGAATCTCCTATTGCCTGCATCAAACAATATTATGTACACAGCGATGCACGGTTCGTGACTTAGGAGGACGCGCTCTTCTCCTTCTCGGCCTTTTGCTGGGCTTCGTGTTCCCGGATTTGCCTGCTCCAACTGCGAAACCATATTGTCAGTCCGGTGCGCCAGTAAAGCAAAAATGCGCCGAGAGATGGGACACGCGGCTTATCGTAAGGGAATAGATTGGTTTCAACATACTACCGACTAGGGAAGAATCGGCCGGGCTCGGGCATCTTAGCCCTGTACTCCTTCTCGGCGCTCAGGTTGAAAGCCAAGGCGGTAATACCGAAGATGACTGCAACAGCGACAGCGGTGTTCGCCTTCCAGTTGGCAGGCTGAGCGTACCAACCACCGGCCGGCGACCAGACATGCTTGGGGTATCTACTTCGGCGTTAGGCAGATTGATCGTAGACGGACATGGAAACTGGAGGTTGGAAGGGAAACGGAAATGCGCGGCAGGAGACTGTGTTGCCTTACGGGACCCGGGGACCGCCACCCTGTAGAGATGTTATTAGTATCACTTGTCTATATACTGGGCGACCATGGGCTTACCATCTTTGCTAGCTTCTGATGGATGGTATTATCACGACTTGATTCGAGGCGAATGGGCAATTGGCCGAAGAACGTTGTTGCTATCAAGGCGTTGAGCCTAGGTACACCTTGGTGGGTACCTCCGAAGCTGTGGAATCCTGGAGCCCGGACCTCAGCCCGCGCCAAGGATGAGCATCCACAGAGAATCCACAAAAAGGCGCCTAAAAGTTAGTCCGATCACTCACTGAGGGATTACGTAACAGTCGCACCTCGTTACTTCGCTGTGATCTCGGTTTATCAGTACGTACGGTATAGATGCATGCGTCGTTCACCTATTTACTGCATACACAGCACCCCTCCGATCGCCCCACCGTGAATGGATGGATGCTGGCCGGGGCTCCCCTAGCTCTGTTTGAGAGTGGATCCTGTTCACAGAGCGTTGTCTGTTCGTGACCTTTGGCCTCTCAGAAACTTTTTCTGGGGCCAGACACGAGACACCGACGACACCAGCAGCGTTACCCCGAGATACCCTAGCGGCCCAACCTCGTGTCTCGACCAATTGTAGCGCGTTGGGCTGAGGGATTCGATCTTCGATATTCCAATCTCGATACTCAAAACAGCAAAAATGAGAAGGACAAGAATTGACCGATTGGCGCGCCAGTGGCTGGCCGCGACGACACCAGCCCGGCCTGTTGCTCCCTCGTCGCGATTCGGACCGGCTGCCCTGCACTGCCAGAGGAGATGCCAGTCGACGGCGATAACGCCCGAGAGCATCTTCAACGAGGAGGCCGAGAGCAACAAGCCGACGCAAGAGAGCGCCAGCGAGGCCAGCGAAGCTAGCGCCAGCGAGGTGGCCAAGCCCGCCAGCAAGCGACCGTCGTCTCTACCCTCACCACATCCCGACCGGGCCTTGCGCTCTGCGAAACTCGCCGCTCTCCACGCTCGTTTATCCCTCCCCTCGACACTCCCCCTGCAGACGCTCGCACGGGCTCTCGTAGACTGCTCTGCCGACGACCACCCGCGGTTTAATAACACCAACCTCGCCTTTGTCGGCTCCTCCGTGCTCCAATACCACACATCCGAGTATCTTATCACCAAGTATCCGCGTTTACCCATGACAATTCTGTTCGCCGCCATGAAGGGTTATGCTGGTGACCAGGCCCTGCACATGATTTCACACGCCTGGGGTGTGGAAGCCGCCGCAGCTCCTGGCGAGGAGGTTGACCCTGGTTATCTGCAGTACGCCAAGGACAAGTCGACAGCGACAATGGCGAGATGGGGATACGTCCGTTCCGAGGCGAAAGAGTTGCAGAAATACAAGTGGCGCCGTGGTATGAGTAGTCGAGTCGTGTACGACGATGCCTTCGGTGAAACAGTCGATGATGCCAAGGCCGCCCCTGTCCAGGAGAACATCAACCGCCTGGCGCCGAAGTTCAGCGATATCGACAAGGCCGCTGCTGCGAACTTCGTGCGCGCCGTCATTGGCGCCATTTACCTGCACTGCGGACCGGAAGTCGCCAAGACCTTCGTCAAGTCCTACATCCTGTCTAGACACCTAGACATCTCGGGCTTGTTCAGCTTCAAGCTCCCCCAGCGAGAACTATCCCGACTGTGCGCCCGCGAGAACTTCGACCCCCCGGTTGCCCGATTGGTCAGTGAAACTGGTCGTCTGAGCAGAACGCCCGTTTTCGTCGTCGGTATCTACAGTGGTTACGACAAGATCGGTGAGGCGCCCGGATCCAGTCTGCAGAACGCCAAGGTGGCCGCCTGCATCAATGCCCTGAAATCATGGTATCTCTACAGCCCTGGTGATGTCCCCGTGCCTAGCGACACTTTTGCCGAAAACGCCGCGCCCTGGAAACCGGCCTACGTTGATATGGGCGAGATAGTAATTTAGATGTTCGGTTTTTACATATTTTTTAACCTCATCGGGCCATGGTTGGGGGAAAGAGAAAATGAGGAACCATCACCACTTGTACCTATTAGAAGTGTTGAAAAAAAGAAGAAACCACAACTGGAAAGCCACCTCTATCAATGAGACATGTATGATTGGGAAGAAAACGAACCGCGGGGTCCCAGCGAGGCAAGCTCGGACAAGCGAGCGAGCGGGGAGGACTTTTTCGCTTTTCCTCGAAACTTGCGCTCATCATCATCATCAAACATCAATCAAGCACGAGAAAGCATTTTACTATCAAATCATGGTGGCAGGCAACCAAAGAACCCCCCTTGGCGTCGGTTTTATTTTTGCATTTTGCTCTTAGAAAAACCCACCCACACCCGTGTATCATATCCCCCTACCTAACCTATTTGGACAAATATAAAAGAGAGATGATGGATAAGAAAGGAGCAAGGCGTGAAGAAGAGGGGGCTTTAAAAGGGGTTCATTAGGGGAATGATGTAGACTTATATATACAGATGCGCAAGAAATTCCCCGAATATCGAGAATAGAGCCTCTTTTCATCGATGATAAGGACCCCCTTTTACACCTTTTTTGTATCGCCTTCTCTTAGCTTATCTTTATTTCTCTTTAATACAGTGTACATATCAATGCCATGTTGGATGTTTTGTTGTGGTGAATGCGCGGTGCTACATGTAAGATATGTCATGGATATTCAAGGGGTGTGACTGAACTGGACCGCAAGCTAGATGTGAAAGAAAGGGTATCAAGTATCCATTAAAAACTCTTCGCCTAAGTATCCCAAACCAGAGTATCAGACAGGATATGTCCATGCGCCGGTATCAGGGAATCAACTAAAATGATCACCCTCCCCAAGCCTCCCGGCAACACCACGCCTCATCAGCCTCCTATACCTTTCCCTCCTCGCCTCCTTCTCCGCCTGCTCGCGCATTTTCTTCTTGCGCTCGTACACGGCGCGCACGCATCGTCGTATCTGATCCTTCCCCTCCGCATAGTTTGCTCGCGCCAGCGCAACCACCTTGTCGATCTGCTCCGGCGTGTACACGAAGTTCCACGTACTCATGTAGTCGCTCTGCGCTGGGTCCACACCCTGTACTTTTGAGGGGTTCGCGAGGAAGGGTAAGTACACGACTGTTAGACCCGCGTGCGGACTCATCAGTTTCCAGGCTGAGTCGTCTGTGACTGCTTTGGATGGCGGAGGGGGTTCGGCGGAGCGTTCTTCGGTAGATCCCACCCAGATTGTGCAATAACCCAGATCCGAAGTTTCCGGATGGGATTTCCCGTTATGAGTTGCTTGGTCTTTTTGTGCGCGCGTCAATTTTGCATCCGCGTCAGTTGCTGTCTCTGCTTGTGCGGTATCAAGCTGTTTCTCGATCTTCTCGGCTGGATCCGTGGCTTTGGGCCAGCCGATGCCGACGGGCCAACCTTTAATTCCGCGTTGGCGGGCATAGCCGTCGGCCACGGAGAGCCAGTTGTCGGTTTTTGTGTCGGCTGAGGCGTCGAAAGCTACTATGATATCGACGTTACGACCTGGTCGCAGTAAGGGGTAGATGGGTAGGTTATTGGACATGCCGGCGTCCATGAGATGGATGTATTCCTTTTCATGTATGTTTGTGGGCGTGGTGAAGCGTAGCTTTTTCGGGTCCATGCCGTAGGCGAAGTTGGGTATTAAGGCGGGATCAACTTAAGAACAGTCAGTCAACTACTTCAAGGCGAAATATTCACGGCTACGAGGAGTTTGGAAGCAGGCTTTCAATTGAGAAAGAAAAGGGGGCTTGGTGCGTAGAATTACTAGGGATGAACCAGATACGTAGGTATACTTACTTGGATGCATTATCTCCAAATCCTCACTGTATCCATATATCATCTCATCAAGGGTACGGAAACCGGTCAGATTTCGTACAAGTGGCCGAACCTCTCGATAATAATGGCTCAGTGAAGCGCAAAAGGCAGAACCGAAAACTCCCATCAAGATGGGCATTCTCAACTCAGGCAGGTGAAGTCCAGATTCTAGTGTCACATCTTTACCGTCGTGGAATCTCCGTCCGATCGCCCAGGTTGGGATACCCGCGCTGAATTCCTCGCAGAAGAACTCATATGGTGTCATCTCGAACCACTGGAACCACCTTTCTTGTTTCGCAATCCTCTTTTCCTTCTCGGTTGGCGGCGGCTTAGACTTCTTCGCTGCTCCATCTATATCAGGTATTTCATGCCTCACGGCCGTATAGATGGGCATCGGGTTCTGGCCATACTTGATATATTCCCGTTGACTCGACAGTTTGAAATCTTTATCGTTTACGCCTAGTTCACCTTTGGGGACCAGTAATCTAGCGGCCAACAATATGCCGTAGATGTCTACTAATCCGAAGTGCGCATCGGGGTTACCTCGAAGTTTCTCGACCATACTGCTGAGAAGTAGCTTATTCGTCGGAGAGGATGTGACGGAAGCAAACGCGGCAGGGGGGAAGGCAATGTGGACGCCTAACCTAGCCTTTAAATGGTCCACCATACGGTCCAGGCGATGCTCCGTGATTGTGGAATGGTAAAGTGACTGTAGCCAGCAGGATCCGCTCACGCCAGACGTATAGGTGACACAGTCGAAGAGTCCGTCTTCTTGTGCTGCCAGTTGTGAGCCTGTGCCGGCGACTAGGGCGCGTAATCCACCCCCTGAACCACACATGGCAATGGTCGGCACATCAGCGGGATCGATGTCCTCTTCGGGAATATCAAGGTAACGCGCGAGAGCCACGGCGACTACTCTTTTCCGGCGCGAAAGAAACTCTTTCTCCTCTTCGCAGAGGTCATCTGATACGCGAACGGTCGCGGAATACTGAATCTCCGGATGCACCAGGGGATCGTGAGCTTCTTGCCATATCTCGGAGGCTAATGAGCCATCGGTCATAGATAAGTCTCGTTGAAGCTTCCGGAGTTGTCGCGGAATGGCTTTGGACCATTCAGGCAATATCATGCCAACTATCTTGTCAGACAGCGACGACCATTCGACATCTGTCACGTTAGAAAAGTCCTCAAAGCGGCTGGTGAATTTCTCCCAGGCTGTCACACCATTCTTCTGGGCCTTTTTGTCCTCCTGCTTCGCAAGAGGAGCTGCGATAGTGTTTTGTAATTGGTGGTTCGCCTCCCTTGTAAGACGAGCTTGGCGAAGTTCGTTGCCTGGGTAGACTGTGTAAATAAACAAGCCGCTGACTATGATCAACGCGGGCACTGCAAAGGGACCTGTACCGGATTGGCTGCCTTGCTGTTGTTTACCGCTTCGACTGATGAGGCCGAAAGGGAGTTGACCGTACGCCCTGCCGAGGAGATCGGCCAGGTAGATATGGCGACGAGCTGGGCTGGACTTGAGTCGGTGGCCCGCAGTCCTCCACCTCGACCGAACGCGACTCAGCAGCGACCTCGAAAACGATATCATCGTCCATCCAATGTCGCTTCAGCAGTTTCCGCCACTCATTGTTTCGCCAAGAACCGCTGGCTGGTGCGTTCTCTGCTGCTCGAAATCCAGTCGAAATCGAGCATCAAGAGGCATGGTGGGGGAGCAAGTACGGAACAGAGTTATCCCTCGAACTCGACAGGCTAGAAGTCGAGGGATTGACATCATCCGGCACAAAATCCAGTCGTGATTCTACCTGGTACCTTGACCCTGTTATTAGTGACGTCTTACGGATTAAAGGGTGCCTAAAAGGTGGGAAAGGTGGGAAGGGAGAAAAGGCTCATCACAAAGGCACGGATTAATAACAACCAAGCATAGATCGGTCCGTGTCGGTCAGTCAAGTGTTTGACGGCCCGGTCGACCGCTCTGGCAAAGTTGAAACATTTCTTAACATTCATTATCAATGCCACGTGCAGCGCATGTGATCTGGTTTCCTTTTCTTAGAAAAAGAATATGTACGCGACTTGGAGAGTTCCTAGAGCAATAGTGACATAAGAGAAGTCTCTAACTGTTGTTAGAGATTAACGAGCGCATCGTAATCAACTATGGAAAAAAACATTCCAGGGAGGCCCAGAACCGTGAATCGATTACACTCTACCCGCGTGCATCTCCTCCTTATTCCAGAACCTATTGAACAAGGGCTTTGGCCTCATACCGCCCGTTCACCAACTTTCGCATAGTGGGAACGTCAACCCACTTTCCTTCTGCAGCAGAAGACGCGGCATCCGCGAAAGGATCGTCATCGGCAATATCGGCCTCCTTGCCCTTACTCTCCTCAAGCTTCATGATGGATATCATACTGCTTGCATCAACATCCATGGGAGGGCTGAAATCCCAGCGAGCCTCAATACTGCCAGGTTTCAACTCAACACCCTGGTCTCCTACTATACGGCAGACAATCTTTTGCCAGTCTGCCTCAGGAGACAAGGTGATGTCGCCAAGGCGCCAGTAGATTAGATGCTTATCCTTCAGGTGAGTGCCAGAAGGCTTAGTCTGAACACCAGAAGCCTTGCCTTCGTATGTGGCAAAAATCACGAGATCGTGAATCGAAATCGAAGAGTTGTTGATGAAGTTGAAAGACGGATTCGGTTTGTATTGTATGAGGAGACCAAGTTTATCTCCCTGTGGTTTCCAAGTCGGATGCAACAAGACAGGGACATGGCCGCTTGGTGATGCATCGGCATGCAGTTTGTATGAGAAAGCCACGTGAGTTTTCTGGAGATGTGACAGATCAATGGCGAACTGGTCGGGTTGATCCGGGCTATTTGTGACAAAGATACGGTTGGGCCCAATCGCTTCGAGAGAAGTAAAGTTATTCACTCGAACAGACAAATGTGCTAAAATCATTGATGAGTACGTTTCTTAGTTCTGGAATGATGCTTGGGATGAACTTACAAGGTGGGTTGGGATCATCAGCAGGGTTGTAAGACAATGCGATTTCACCATTGACCTTCGCAGATGTAATCGCACCACCCTCAAATGAAGCCGACACGGTTTCCATAAGAGATGCATTCAATCCCGGTTGATGCATCTCAGGGTGCTTCGCTTGGACGACGCTGTTCAGTGAGGTAGCAGAACGGACAGACTGGGTGTCAGATGTTCCCGCGACGCTAGCTTCAGAATTCATGGTTGACACGCCAGCCCCTCTTGAAAACATCGTCGGGATCGAGGGCAGCATGGGAGGGCTGCTAGGAATGTCGGGAACGGGTCCGGGCATATACACGGTGCTACGCACATCTCGCCGGCCTCGAACCGTGCTCACTTTCCGTGATGGTGTTCCCATCGCTGAAAGACTGTTCGCAACATTCGAAAGTGCCGCCTTCTTAGCAGCCTCATCCTCCTCCGCGACAGGCTCCTTTTGGATGCTTAGTTTAAAAGCATGTTCATTCTCTTGAGCAGCTGCTTCCCTCTGTGCCTGTGAAATGGGATCATGCGAATATGTGGGTACATTGAAACCCTCTGCATCTTTCTCTTGCTCTCTCTGGGACGGTGGGGGCCCTGGTGGAGGTGGCACGTCGTCAAATGTGTTACTGGTTCCATTAGCTTGGGATGCGACGGTTGACCCGGATGTTGGTCTCAAAGCATCTGGCGAGCTGACTCCTCCTACGCCATTGGCACTCTCGTGGCTGATTTTATCCCTGGCTTCAGACCTACGGAATGGCTCGTGGGTCGGAATATCGGGATCCTCGGCTAGTGCTCCCAGTCGGTGGCTTGAGTCTTCCAGGTTGCTTGAGGAGGCTCTCGGCGAAGGACCGTGACTGCTCTTAGTATTTCGGCCAAACGGTCCTTTCGCCTGGGATAGTGGGCCAAAGCCGCTGTGAACGCTTTGACGCCGTCGGCCGAGCATAGTGCCAAGACGGCTTCGCAGCTTGTTTTCAGCTGGTCCTTCTTTAGTCGCTGAGTATTCACTGCGATCGTCTTCCATCGACATACTGAGACTTGCTTGTACCCCACTGGGCAGACTTGGGCCACCAAAGCTGGTGGACTGGCGCGTGGTGGATGTTCGTTTCTCGATCTTCTGTCGGCCAGCCGTGGCTTTCAAGGCGAATTGCTGGATCTCATTCGCGCTATTATAATCCAGGAGACTGTTCAGAACACTTTCCGCGTCGGCCTGGCATCGTTGAGCCTGTTCGACCTCGAAAGTTCCATACTGAGTTAGGCAGTCGCGCAGCTGGTTGAGGCGACTCTCATCAACGGCTTGCAAGCTTTCAAAGACGAAAGGAGCTTGGGACTTCCATTGGTTATTGGCGAACTCGAGTTTGCTTGCGGCCATATCAACTTTCGAAGCACTGGCTTTGGCGCCCTTTTTAGTCAGCTTGTCAGACTTGTCCTGGGCTTCTTCCAACTCCCTGGAGATTTTCTGAAGATTTCCTTGGATCGTTTGAATATTCTGCATTTCCTTTCGAGCGTCGAACACGCGAAGAGGCGTCTCGACCTCTTTTTCGATGTGGGCAGCAAAGCTGTGATGAGACGTGGCGACTGCCTCTACGGACAGGAGGATTTTGTCCCATTGCGGCTGGAAAGTTCTTATGAATCATGTTAGCCATAGGGACCGTCGTCGTGTACGGGGAGTTTCTCTCCTATCTCCGAAACTCCTCCCATTGACTTACCCAAGCTCCGACTGAGCATTCGGGACGCGGAATTGGGCTAGTTTCCGCAGTCCCTGAGCATACTGTTCCTCTACTCGACGACGTTCCTGGGCACGTATCAGCTTCGGTTTCATCTTCATGGGCGAGGCCCGATTGGTCCGGTCCTACCTGCAACCAGTCGGCGATCTCATTGTTGAGCTTGGTTATGCGCTTGACTCGATCTGTAAGAACAACGACGGCCTGGCCCGGATGGAGGCACTCCTGCAAGAAACGCGCGGTTAGTCCTCGGCATACATGTATGATGCGCATTGGGGAAGCATGGACGGAAGCATGGACGGCAACGCACCAGAATGGCCGGGTACTCGGCCCGCGAGAGATCCTCCATGGCGAATAGACTCAAGCGCGAATAGAATCACGCGCGATCACGCAGACTGAGTTGTCGCCAATGCCTGGAAGGGGTGCAGTGTAGACATGAATATCGAGCGCAAGGTGAGTGTGAGCAGGTGCATGCATTCAGCAAACAATATTAAAGACGAATGCGTAGTAGTCGTACGTCGAATACGAGGCACGTACGGGATAATTGGGCTAGAGCGATGGGATGGGATGCAACGGGTGGTCGTAGGTGCGCATCGGTTGATTATGGATACATTACGGATGAAGGTGTGGACTGCGTGCGAACTCGGGGGGGAGCGTGAGGTTGGAATTGTTTTAAGATTCGGGTTCTGATTCGGGCTTGGGATTTCATGAGGTCAGCTCTAATAAGTCCCAGTTCCGAGGGCAAACCAGCCACTCCACAGCTGCCAGGCGTGCCAGGCGTGGGCGTGGACCGTGGTTAGGTAATATGACATTACGGATTACCACCACCCATTGTGCCAATTGTGCCTTCTTTATTTAGCTCGCGCAACGGGCGTGATATCCACAACGAGGAGATTTCTATCCACACCTCAGATGCTGCCAGGCGCTGCCAGCCGGGGAGAGTCTCTCGTGGCTACCCAGAGCGGTTAGCACGACCAGGAGACCGAGGAGACCGGTAATTAGTGCTCCCAGATGCTCAGCAGGTTAATTTTGCACATGCAGCGGGCTAGCATAGGTACTCACTACCTGTAAGCAGCGTAGTAAGCTGTGTAGCAGAGGTACGAAGCACATGACGCACTTGCACTACGGAACGGTTATGTAGGTACATCATGTGGGCTATGTGGGTACTTTAACGCCGAAGTGCCCAGTACAAGGCCCATAAGTTGGGTAGGAGGTACGTCTGACCAAACAGCACTGGCAGGAACGTCCAAGGTCCAGGTCTTCTCGGGCATCAACCTCTTTTAACGAGCAGCATCGCGTGTGCCAGCTTTCTCCTCCAGTCGTACATCACAAAAAGCAAAGTGCAGCCACTCACTTTCTTCTTCTCACCCAAGATCAAAGAACAACGCCGAACTTGACGGCATTTGCTCCTAATCAATTGGACTAGCCCACTACTCTAATCACCCGGCAGTAGATCACTAGCACTCCCTATCGTACGGATACTACCTACTAGCAGTAGCACATTCTCTCCCCGTGACAAGCCCATCTCGTGATAGTGTCAACATGGCCTCTTCATCGGATTGGAGAGACTCGCTCTCCTCCAGCGATCGCTACGATAATATCCAGGCTATGTACGTGTTATTTGTATTTCACTGATGCTGGACTCATTCATTAACCACCGTCCGATTCAGAAAAGATATGCTTGTGCAGATAGGCGTCCCAGTTGCCAATGCACAGAAAGATGCGTTCACCCTAGAGAGTGACGCTCATAAAACATCTTCTTCACGAGTAGGTTGCTTGACTGCCGAATTGGCTGCAAATCACATGCTTCTTTACTTGGAAGACTTGTTTTGTTCTCATGGCATTGACCCTTGAATAGGAAGACTACGACGCAGCATGCCGAGTTGCGTCTCAACCGAAATCTTTTGTTTCGCTCGAAGAAGCAGAAGAAGAAAATCGTAACACAGGCGAAGCATCAGATTCACCTGGCGTAACTATAGGACCTTACCAAGACTGCCACTACATAGCTGATGGAGCTACTGCTGAGGTATACCGGTCCAAGACGACAGCGCTGAAAGTCATCGTGCAGACCCGTAACATTGAGCCACATGACCCCTTTAGGGAGGCCAAAATCCTGAAGTTATTGAAGAAGCCATGCATTCCATTGCTTGACACGTTTAGGGACCAGGAACAACGCTTTGTTCTTGCTTTTCCATACATGCCACTAAGCCTTGAGGGCCTCATAATGCGGGGATCCATTCCTAAAAGTCGCATTATACAGCACTTCAGGGATCTCTTCGAGGCTCTTCAATATCTGCACAGTCAAGGCATTATTCACCGGGATATCAAACCTTCTGCCCTTCTACTTGAATCCCCCGACGGACCAGCTTTTCTTTCCGATTTCGGCACCGCTTGGCATCCCGAGTTATCAATCAGCACGGAATCTCCAGACCAGAAAGTTGTGGACATTGGCACTGGCGCATATCGTTCACCGGAAGCTTTGTTCGGAGATAGATCATATGGCACAGCCGTGGACATGTGGGCAGCTGGTGTTATGCTCGCCGAATGCTGCCGGGTACCCCCAAAACCACTCTTCGAGTCTCGGGCGGCTCATGAAGATGGCAATCAACTCAGTCTGATTCTAAGCATCTTCAAAACCATGGGAAGTCCGACGCGCCTATCATGGCCTGAAGCTGTTCATTTCAAAACCCCGCCCTTTGAGATGTATATGACATTCGAGGGACAAACGTGGGATGATTTACTCCCAGATGTTGAGGACTCCTTTCGTGATCTTATCATATCGCTCGTGAAATACAGCAGTAGCGCAAGACCGTCTGCTTCTCAGGTAAGTCTCCGTTACCCATTCCATGCAATACCCGGAGACTGAAGTATTCCCAGGTCTTGGAGCACGAGTGTTTCCTGAACACAAATGTCTAGAACAGAACAAGCTTGAAATTGGTGGCTGTCTCGAATTGTATCGTGGCACCGAGTTCTCTTACGTCCGCAGGGTCGACAGGCTCTCCTTCGCATAGTATATACCCACTGCTATGATACCCATAATGGTGCTTACACCTAGCATTCCCTTGCCTATGGCGGCAAAGACTTTGGGTTTGACTATCGACTCAAACTCCTCCGGCGTGTTGAGGGCCGGCCAGGGTGTATCCGGAACTGGCACACCCAACCACGGGCATAATTCATTCCACTATAGTAGTAAGGTCAGTGTCCATTGCTTAATAGAGAAGCGAGGCGGGATCATTTCTTTGCCATTCCATTCGCTCTGGCACCGCGGGTTGCCGACTTTCAAGAAGTGCTGAAGGGGGACCATCCGAACTACTTACCCCGAATCCGTCTTCTAACTTGAAGACTCTGATCTGCTCTGGTGGAACGATTCGTTTCATCTCGGCAATACTGGTCACCGGTCAATTTATTGACTGTCGTGGTGTTCATCATGGAGGGGAACTCACTATTCCTTGTAATAGTCGACGAGAGCTTCACGGCCTTCACGCGACCCCGATACACCAAAATTGTTGCTATGATAATTCGTAATCCGGTTCGCCATTCGACTAAACTGATACGCAAAGGCGTCGAAGTACTTGAATACGGATATCGGGAGCTGGTTAAAGCGTGTGGTAGCCATCCCCAGTGTGTTCAAGTAGGACGTGGCCCATGTGTCGGGGTCTCTCTCCGTCAAGAGGAATTTCGCGTCCGGGTAGGCTTTCAGGATCGACCGGGGCATGAAGAACGGCAATTCAACTAAAGCCTTTCGGACAGTCAATAAGGCGTCCATCTCCATGCCGATCCTACACTTACATCGTATTCCGCGAACCACTTGTCGAACTCTTCACGACCATCTGAAAGCCATCCGTTAGCTTGTAATGCTCAGGTTCATACCTCAACCGTTTCTACGTGTCTCCTGTTGGGATTCGAGAATATACGGTTATCACTCACATGGCTTTCCATCATGGAGTAGTTCAGCACCCGCAGCTTCGTATATCATCTTCAGGGCCGAGGGACCAGTGACCACGACATCTTGCATATGGTATGGCTTGTAGCCAAGCTCCTTGAGCGCCAGATATATGCCATGCGTGCCACTCCTATACCAACGATTAGATTTTGGAGGCATATCGACGCGTGCGACTTACCGCGATGCACTCAAGACGATCAACTTCTTCGGCTTGACATGAGTGGGAGTGGGAATGGTGTCAATCTCGCGCGTCATATTCGCAGCACTTCGTTTCGTCACGGTTCTGTTCAAAGATCTGGTGGGGTGCTGACATACATATGGGCTGAAGTCAGAAGGAGCCAAGCCAGGGACCCTCTCTGTATTTATACAGAGCTGCTGCGGATCAATCCCTCTCTTGATATTCAGCCGCTGATGACGCTCCCCCACACCGTTACAGACTTAGGCCGTTTCATACGGGCATCATGAGAATCCTCGTGATGTTGCCGAGCAACTTGGATACCGGCTAATGTCAATCGACACTTCCTTGAATGCCATAGGTTCGGGATATTACCGCCACTACGGATTACATACACGATGGTTTCGCGACACGGTGCAAGATGTAGACCGTCGAGGATTCCGTATTTGAGACTCCACGCTCGGCCCATCTCGATGATGCGCCGAGAGCAAATCAGATGCGATATGCCTAGCAGAAGGTCAGAACAGAGTTCTGCTATGATACTCGGTCTACTTCGCTAAGCTGGGCTTGACTCGCGAATCGATCAGCATGCCTGCACTACACTATTTTTAACGCACCCGGACGTCGTTCTAGTTCAATCTAGGCGACGCTATGACGGAGTCATCATCCCGAATTGCTGCAAAGCAATGAGACGAGCATTCTTCAAAAGAAGCTCAGGCAATGCCGTCTGTAAATGCGCCTTCGCGTCGCATGAAGCGAAGACGCGAAGACGCGAGCACGCTGTGGTAGCTAAACGATGGCCTCTGGATCGCGGCTGTTTCATCCCGAATCTCACGCCCAGACCGGAGTCGTGGTCCGAGGGACGCAGATGGTGAGCTTGTTGATGCGGAGACTATCGTCCCCACAAACGGTCGCCTCTCACCGCACTCTTTCCCGGAAGAGCAAGCCGATGTCGCCGATAAACGCCGGCAGGTGAGATGTGACGGACACCAAGCCTTCGGAGTTGCGAGTGCAATCTGCAGGAGCGACGTGGTAATTATTTTAAGAACAGGATTCTAGAACCTGTCGCGAAAGGCCTGTTCCAATCGCACCTATTTGATAGGGCTGAGCCAACTTCTCGGGGCTTCATATCTGTCAAGAGAAGAGTTGCGCCTGGATTGTTTTCGGAATCAACCGCGACTTAAAGAACGAATATCTCACTTCAACGTCTGGAATAATTCGATATTTTCATTGTTTCCTATCCTGGTGTCGACTTGCTACCTTCTATATTGTAAAATGGCTACCTTATCGAGCTTTCCACGGACTGTCTCTTACGGCATGATCAACACGAATCGTGGTGTTTTCGCTTTCGACGAGCCGTATGCCCTGTTACTTCGTTCTGACCAGATGCTATGATGGCTTTACCGAACTGTATAGCCATCGGACACCAGCTTGGTATTATCCACATGATATGACGATAGTCTCAACTACCAAAAGGCTCCTGGGCCACATCTGCCAATGCAACACGCCATTCACCCTGCCTAGTCTCTGGTTACATTTAATCCGTATAGTAATCACTCTTGACTTCTTGAGTCTGTTGT
This sequence comes from Xylariaceae sp. X170, assembly GCA_028637755.1. Taxonomy (NCBI): domain Eukaryota; kingdom Fungi; phylum Ascomycota; class Sordariomycetes; order Xylariales; family Xylariaceae; species Xylariaceae sp. X170. The sequence continues at coordinate 64,948 of JAJFDJ010000156.1, forward strand.
GCAGGTAAACAAGCAACTCAGCTACCTCCCTAATTAACTGCGGAATAACTACGCAACATCCAAGGTCATCATCCACACCCTGGCTTTGTCGCTATGATCTCCATCGAGGTATCCATTCCGTACACCTAGGAGACCCATTATCAATCAATTACGAGTACTTCGTACTTACCTCGGTTCGGAGAATTAGTGGAATTACAGCGCGCCTTTACGAGTTGCCCTGGTTCCCAATTCCAACCCTTGCTTCCTCCGTTGTTCTTTTACAGTCAAACCCCGCCATAAGCATAATTTTGTTACAGGGCCTTTCCATGCTTATAGCGGGAGATATGCTTATCG
>JAJFDJ010000157.1:0-63634 GCA_028637755.1 Xylariaceae sp. X170
GTTTAACGAATACATGTATATAAACAAAACTATGCTAAAATTTAGCGGCTCTTCCATTTTAAATCGCTCTTCCGTACTGCGCTGTTGTGCATCCAATGCATCGCTCATGGAATGAAATTAATAAGTTGTTCCCTTCGAAACAGCCCGATTTTTAGAAGTTGAATGGGCCGGCCAGTTGCGTAAATAAAGTGTATTATAAAAATAGGGGGTCATTGCTGAGTGGGAGCCGAGGCGTTGTGCTAGATCTGCCAGGCCTCGCGAGAAGCCTTGACGAGGGGCAAGCTTCACCGGGGACGATTTTGGGTTTCTATCACCACCGAAGCGTAGTTTTACGTGTCTGCGAATCTGACGTACCCGGAAGCAATCTTCTATGACCGCACTCGATATTCGCGACTCGTTCCCGAAGATCAAACTCAACAGCTCGAACCATGATTCGTTTCGACTCTGGGATTGAGATCGCCTCATATCTCGCATAGGGTGAGAATGGCACGCTTTCTCTCCGGCCTTCCCAGCGCGCATTTCCACCCGGACCAAGGGGAAGGTCGTCCCCCAGAACTGGGGAATCGGCAGACATGGTGCCAGGACTGCTCGTAGACCATTCGCTGGCTTCGGTGGACCTTGAAGCAGGACGGGCTGAATCAGGCATGCTGTCTTCTTCCTCAATGTTGGCTATCCAGAGACCGATTTGAGCACACATTTCGCTGTCCCACATGCCTTCTCTTCGTGAGCTGGTTCGTAGTAATTGAATAGCTTGGTGACGAGTAAGGTAATGGCGACACTTCGTTGCAACAACAAAAAGCGGCGGTATAATACCCAGGTCTGCGCTGAAACTCGGTTTGATGTGGCGAGCTGTATAATCGCCACCAAAGATATCGGGATGGACTGATTGATGCCTGCATAGTCCCGGGTTGGGGCATCTCCTGTTGGCAGCTCGCTGTTCTTCGTCTCCGATTACCTCCACAGCCAAATCCACGATATCCCGAAAGCCCGGTAGGAAATTATCAAATTCTGACTCGCTAGCACTGAAGGTCATGTTGAAGAGGATACGACCCATGATTTGATTCATCTTCAAGACCGCGGTTGCTGTTTTTTCTTGTGTGGTTTTTGCTGGAGACATGCGAGAAGCGAGAATAGGATCAAAGGCCTTAACCCAAGCGTCCATTTTCTCCTCGCATTCTTTTCCAAACTGTCTAAACTCTTGAGGGAGTATGTTCATGGGCATCTTCATCATTTTTACACATGCCAGCATTTGCTCGGTGAACTTCATGGTGTTCTCGCAGATCATATCCCAAGCCAATCTCGCATCGTGCAGGGATGCGAACACATCTGGGATTGGGGATAGACTCAACGATACGGGTGACCCTCCATCCCCGGACGAGGGGGACGACGTACCAGAGCTTGGGGTCAAACGAATGACGTACGGTTGAGGGAAATGGAAAGCCAAATCGTAGGACTTTGCTTGGATAGCTAGTCGAGTGAACATCTGGACAAGATCCTGCTCTACTGGATCCTGACGTGGCGCCTGGCCGTCCTGGCGATGCTCGTTGCGAATTCCCTCAAGCAAGGAAAGCCCTTTTTGGATATGTACAATAGTCTGTTGATGATGGCCAATGAAGGAGTCGAAACAAACCAGTAGAACAGATGCCATGAGGCTCGTCTGTGTTTTCGCCATGTCCTGGGTTTCGGAGCCGACCGCAGCCTTGATAGCCATGGAATAATGTTCGAGAGCAACATACCAATGCTGACTCGCATTGTCTGAGTAGTCTGAACCGGAGGGAGAGCTTGGCGGCGATTCGGTGATCTTTTCGAGAGTTTTATAGAGAGCACCAAGGGCAACCACGGCATGTCTAATTGACTCTTCGGAGTGGCATTCCTGCAACACCCGCTTTGTCCAAAAAGAAGAGTCGAAAAATCCAGAAAGTTCACTCGCAGTGTAATCCTTGAAAAGCTGGAAATATTGGCCCTCGTGAGGCGTAAACGGAATACTCGATGGTCGGTGAATTGTGAGTGAATAGTACCTGGGTGTCTCTGGAGGCGTGAAGGCCCTCACGCTTTGGGAAGGTCTGGCTAATAAAGAGGGTGGGAAGACGGAGAATGAGAACCCTTGTCTCGAGTTGTTGGGTGGTGTTGTCGCTAATATGAGGCTATTCTGACTAGGTTTGGGGGCAATGGGCATCTCCTTGTAGTTCTTGGATCGAGGAGGCGCCGGATAGCCCCTACATACTTTCTTGGAGCGTACACATTGAGTGCATGCCGGTCGTTCTTCGCCGCACTTAATTCTTCGTTGTCTGCGGTGAGGTGTAAGTAGTCGAGTATTGTCACTGCCTTGCTTTGGAAGACCATGTCCCTCCCCCAAGTTTATCCCGAGAGCGCATGTGAAGGTGAAAAGCATACTTACTTGCAACTAAGGCATCCGGTCTTGACTTTTGGTCTGCTTCTTCGACCTTTCTTCTGCCTGCAGGGGTTGTTGTTGTTAAGGCCCCCTGCGCCAGACGAAGGGCCGCTTATGGAGGTTAAACCGAACATGTTTTGCTCTAGGAGCATCGAGAACGATGCGCCGGATCCAGTTCTATGTCGTTAAAGGAAATTGACATGCGCGACCATGCCAAAACAGACACGACGTGAAGCGCCTCAATGGCTATCCGATTCGATGTCGTCCCTAGCCGGACTCGGGCCAACGGGGCAAATTGGCCTCAGAGATCGACAAAGTCGAGGAAGACTTGAGGCTCGAAACTTTTAAGCTTGTATGCGCAGCAGACACCTGTTAGGTTGACTGGCCAGGGTAAGGCGAGGACGAAAGGACAGAGCAGCTCTGATGAAAGCAGATAGACGCGCGGGTGACGGGTAAATAGGTATTTCTAGTAATTTTCCTTAATTTCGTCGTCGAAGGATTCAGATCACCAGGGCCAGTAGTTCTGTTCTAGAACCCATGTAGCGCGTATGGACCCTAGAGAGTGTATAATGAATGAGAAAATGAGTGCATGAATGGAAATCAATGGATGGACAAGTGGATGAAGCTGGGATGGAAGCGTGTATGAGTAGAGTAGTAAGTAGGTCAGGATCTAATGTAGGTAATTATTGCTCTGCCTTCGTACACTAGGTAGGATTGGACTGGTGCCGCTGTTAATGCGTAATCCCGTACGTACAAAGAGAAGGTATCCGGAGCTGGGGATGAGCAGATCTGCACAGGGCGGACCTGGGACCTTGAAGAGGAGGGGATCCGGAGACTCGACGTGAATGAGGCGACCAAGAAGGGCGGAGGTGCTATGTCGCACGGAGCTGGGTGCTTATTATTATACAAGAGCCTCTAATGAGAGAGGGAAAGCGGTGGAATCAATGCCAATGATGTGAAGAGGCACGTCTTGCGTCCAATCCGCGGTATTCCGTACATTTATGTGAGTGGTAAGGGAAGTCGGCCGGGCATTGGACGACGTGAGGTCGTTGATATCGCAGGTACCTCTACCTGGCAGTACGGAGTGCAGATGCCACTAGCAAGTAAGTAATGCACTAGCTAGTGGTGCTATAGGCAGGTACTAGTGGTTACTACCATCGTTACAGGCTAAGAGCCTGGGAGACCTGCTGCGGTCAGTATTCCGTACATACATCAGAGCAGGTGCCATTCCCCGAGGTACGGATCTACAGCGTACCGTAGCGTAACGAGGCAGGTCGGGTACGAGTAACCTTCCTTAGTATTCCGTACCTACCTACCAGCCTAACCTCACTCCCAGACACCGTATGCCGTATCTAATCCGTACCTACCTGGGGCTACCTTGCGCATTGCATGCATGTGGCTAGTGCAGCGTCCCCGGTACCTATGGACCGTCGAGATACCGTAACAGGCATATAATCCGTACTGTAGAAACTAATACCGGGCTGAGTAGCACACTACTGTACGAAGTAGCCATCGATACTGTCGGTCAATGATCCGTACGGATTGCTTTACCTTTGCCCTACGTCAAGTGTAAGACGGAAATCTGTCCGCGATTTGAAATCTGGCAGTCACTCACTGAGCCCACCTTACGCACTCTTCTCCCACTACATGCCTCACCGGAGATCTATTCGCAGGCCAAGTCAAGTTTGTTCAAGTCAGGTCCAACGCCAGCTTTCTCAAGTTCTCGCAGATTCGATGCATATTACTACGGAATATTATACCTGGTACTGTTTCTGTTTGGAAACACCGGATCCCTACCGTCGGATTGCAGTCAGGCAGGTGTCTACCTTGTCGGAGTCTGCATGGGCCAAATTGTTGCCTGCACGGATTCGGCCCGCCTCTCTAGGTTGTGGTCGACAAGCCCGGCCTGGTTGACACGAGTTGACACAAGCCTAGAACCTCTCATCGTGATGGTACATACCTGCTTTTTATCCACAGTTCAGCCCTACAACAGACAAGAGGCACGGCAGACGTACGAAGTAGCATCGGGAGGTTGTTAGTACGGAAACCCTACATCATCCTTCCATCCTGTGCGGATTACGGATTACCTACTACTAGTATGTGCATAGGTAATGCCCAGAAACAGATTTGCCGCTAAAAGGTAGCATTACCAATGAGACCTCTCACCTGGTATCATGCCGTTACCAGCATCTTGGTACCCGGGATGCCGACGGGAGTAGTATATTCGTACATACATACTCGTACGAAATAATCCATAAAAGACGGATTACTTACTCCCTTTCAACCAACCTGAGGCCTCACGGTTACCACCCATATTCGATTTGCCCCGCCGTCGGCCCCCCTAACGAGCCCCGCAGCTCCAAGTCCGGCGTGGGAAATCGGGGGTGGTCAACGTGCCCTCGGCAGACTGAATTGTGTTCGCGCAGGCTTGGATTAATGCTCACTGAGGTTGATGCGGTGGCCAATACTCGTGACGGAGACCATCCCGTAATAACTACGGCAGGGTGTCAACTTTGATTGCCCGAGCCTGACACGCGTCGCTTGGCTCACGCAATACGCATGGTGTTGCCATGGTGTTACCGTATCACGGGTACGCACCGCACTACGAGTACTACATACACCAATGTTCCCAAGCCGGCAGTTGGCCGGTATATGAGTCCAGCTTCGTCTATTATTGGCAAATACACAATCAACCGGCGAATGGCACCCAACGCCCATTAGTGCGCTTATCAGGTGAAACAGTCCGAACTTTCCACTGGGGAGCACCATAGATCACCTCGAGTAATAATCCGTCCAATCTCAGACCTCGACGACTTCCAGAGGCCCCCATTGACCAAGAATTCCTAGCTATCCTGCTGCCACCAGGACACAAAAGTCCATCGATAACCCCCGGTGGCGTAGGCGTGGACTTGTCCGGCATCTGGTGTCCGGCATCTCTGTTGCAGTACCTATCTGCGCAGGTAATTGTATACAATATGCACTACACTACTCTACGACCGTAAGTACTCAGAACTTGAACGGGGAACCTATACAACAATCCAACAGGATGGAATAGGTGCAACACATTCTACATAGCTCATTGTCAACACACCGCACTTTGCAACGATCCCGCCAATCACCAAGTCCGATCCCGTGTGCAGAGTCGGGGGCTTCTTCTTAAAATCTGACTCAGACAGCTTTACGTCTTGTGCGTTACACCTCCATGTTTCAATTGTTGTCTGGAGCGTAATACTTGCTCGGAGTTACCGGGATATCGACTTTGTTTTTGTTTTGTGTGAGTAGAAAACAGACATCCTGTCTGCTATCACATACCTAGGTAGTTGGGATGACCGGAAACGCATTACACTAGTACGGACGGAGCTGTATATCCAAGGCTAAACCCGCACTGAAAAGAGCGTCTCTGTGCGTGGAAGCATCTATCAGTGTCAGCAGATACCACCGTACCGATAGTATTTCAGAACCGGCGACAACAAAGGTGGTTCGATGCACACACACCATCGTACTCTCCTTCGCTTATCCTAGATCACCTCTAACTCCGAGGCGCCCCCAAAGGAGCCAAGTCGAAGAACACTGGAACTTATTCTAGAGAATGTTCCAACTCTTCTCATCGCCACAATTAGCGTGGTAGGGAGCCCCTTACTACATCGCGCGAGAAGAGTCACGCGCGTTCCATAGGCGCGGGTCTGAGGATAACATAGGTTAGGTAGGTAATGTGCGTACCTACCATTTCGAGCAACTGGAGGTTGACAGTTGCATCTACCACCGACCTACACTACTTACGATAGGGCTGCATAGCGAAGGATCTTCATCCCAGACAGCCTCTTCTTCTGCATCTCATAAGAACCGTTTACATAGGTTAGGTAGGTAGTATTTTTTGGAAGCGGAAGAGGTGAGACATCCGGGCGAGAGTACGGATTACTTGGGTATGTTGAAACAACAACCCCCACTGACACCCCACGCAGGATCACAGTAGGTACCTAATGTGCCTTGGGTACCCGTAGTCAAGGTCGTCGTCTTTCTCGAGCAGCGGCGCAGACATCTCACGGCCAATCGGGATGGACACCAAGTTGTTGATTTCAAAGGTTGCACAATTAGTCGCGGGGCCAACACCAACAAAGCCAAGTACGGTATCACGACATAGTATAGCCGCGCTTTTGAGTCGATGAGAGCCTCCAAGAGGGTGTCGGGTCAGAGTATAGTCGGCGTTGTTGCATGCTGGGCGAATGCCACACCGTAGGACTCGCGGACGACATTTCCAGAAAGACTTAGATGCGTGTCCATTCGCATTTTTGGAGCGCTTTGGCGCTCGTCAGGTCGGTAGGTTTCATTTCTCGGCCAGCAAGCTGCTGTCTTGGGCAGTATCACTACGAGGCTTGGATCAATGGCCTTTAGGCGAGATGCCCAACGTACTAACACTTACAGGAGGTACATAGCAGCCTACCTAGACATGTACGCTGACCGAACAGAAACCGGGGTTTAGGGCCAGTCTCTCCATGCGGATCTGCCTACCTAGGTACAGTATTCTGCATTTCCGAAGTACCTACCTGAGCCGCCGAGGAGATGTGTTTTGTACGAGTAGGACACCGGTAGCAGAACGCAGATGCATGACGAGATAACATGCCACGCTACTTTAGCGACCGTTTTTCTTTATTGCTTCTTTCCGCTTTCTCCCTCCGGAGCACAGCACAGCCCCTCTGGGGGTGCGAAAAGGCGGAGAAGGAAACCGAGTCACTTGCATTCGGGACGGGCTGCTGTGCGTCGCCATTGGCTCGGTGAGGCGCAGCGAAACCACGCCCCGGATATGACCGAGGTGTCGAGTTACACAGCGCAGTTGCTGAGATGTAACGTCGATCAGTGGGAATTGGGCAGTGTACTACTACTCGTACTTCCACGTTGTACCTGTCGGCGCTCACTAGCTCCCAACACGTCTCCGAGGTGGGTGGGAGTTGGGTATGAAGGAGGAATCTCGAACAGTTAAGTCCGAGATTCTGGGCGTCAAGTGACGACATGCGATGAACGGTCCACTGTTAAGGAATCAGGATCAGGGGCTAATCCGAAGACAGCGAGTCCGGCCCGTGACAGTGACAGTCAGGTGGGGTGTTAAGTTCTACTCGTAGCTAGTGCAAACGGCCCGTCTTATCTCTTATCAGCTGGGAAAAAGTTAACTTTACGGTCCAGCAAAAGTTAACGGTCCAGCAGCTACGGTTCCGTACGGCGGGCAGCAAGTGCCGTAGGTAATCCGTAATAACTCGCGCGTGCGGACATTCGTATCGGTCCATATCGATGTTGTAATCGATCCATACCTACCTACCTACCTCCTAGCTCAGCGTAGTATCCATCAACACCCCGAAGACACGAAAAGATTCAATTAATTTACCAAGTCCCCTTTCCAACACCAAAACGACTCAACTACGCACCCCACGCCACTCGTAGTTCGGCCGAGTCCCAAAGCAGAACTTCATCCCGCAGTGAAAATGGCGTCCTCGCCATCCAACCCCTCCCCCTCCCCCTCCGACCCGCCTCAGACCCCCCAGCAACAACGGCGCCGAGAATGGCCCACTGACCAATACAACAACACCAACCCTCTAGTCCACTACATCGCCCTCGGCACGACACCCCTCGCCCTCCTAGGTCTCTGCCTGCCGCCCCGTCGCCTCGACACCCGCGCTCTCATGCTCGGCGGCGTGGCGCTCTGGGGCACGAACCAGCTGGCGCACGACTACGGTGGCAAGTCCTTCGGCGAGCGCTTTTCATCGCGCTTCGCCTTCCTCGACCCCACGGCTCTGCCCGAAAAGGCCAAGGAGACGCAGACGAGGCTGCGCGAGGAAAAGGAGCGGCTCGCGAAGCTGCGCGCTCTGCGCGACGAGATGGTGCGCTCGGGTGTCGTCGAGGCTAAGGGGCCCGGTCTAGAGGGTTGGACGGACGAGCAGAAGAAGACGCTTATTGCGGCGTATGAGAAGCAGAGGCGGGAGGAGGAGGCGACCAAAGCGCCGGCGAAGGAGGACGCTGGTATCCTGAATAAAATCTGGATGGGCGACGCGGACCCGGACTGGAAGGAGAAGCGCGATCAGAGAGAGAAGGAGGCCCTTAAGGAGGGTGGAGTTGGTTACTGGGGTCTTATTACGGATCAGATCTCGGAGGTTTGGAATGGGAAGAAGGCGGATGCGCCGAAGGAGAAGACGGATGAGGACGCGAAGACTCGGTGATGGAGTTCTTTCGCGTTTGTGGGGAGATGTTGATATGAGTGTATAATACGTGTATAAAAAGTTTGGTTGCTATGATACACCGGGGAACGACGATTGCTCAGTTGTGTTTGGGTTCGAGGAACATCCAAACGTCAAGCTCGAGTCCGTTAGGCGAAAAGGGGGGTTGATTTCACCACCTGTTTCGGCCTACTGAACGAATGATGCCCTCTTTACTTGGCTTGCTGGTTTGTTCTCTGGCACGGCTATGGAGGTCATCCGTACAAGGGAGAGCCAGGTTAAGTGTGCCATCCATAGTTCACTGTTACAATATACGAAGCGCATAGAAGATCTGAAATGGAGGCCAGCTCTGATTTTGGGCATCACAAGTATTCCGTGGAAACTCATACATTATATTCACTCCAATTGTTGCGGCGGGACAGGTTGGGCCCTCCTTTCAACATTTACTACAACTGTAGGTGAAGCATCGATGATTCATCCTTCTCTTCGTCATTATGCTCATCGGGTGACAGCAATGGTGTATAGATATGAGAATCGTGAGACAAATACATGGATCGCAGTCTCAGGGGCTGGGGATAGGGCTTGTGAGTAAGCATCATGACGTTGAAAATATGAATTTAATTGTCAGTAGAATGATAAACTGAGACAAGCTTGCGGCAGACTGATAGGAAGTTTACGCAGGAGACTGGGTGCTTAGGAACAGAGAAGATGAGAAAACTCCGAGGATCGCGATCGCGTTGCCTTCATATGATCGACTGGATCGAAATAGCTTAACGCTTTCTCTGCAGCCGCGTCTTATAACGTGCGTGCAGTGGGTTTAAGAAATACATCTCGCTCTGTATCTAATGAGTCGTTGCATCCAGATTTCACCCGTTTAGTTGAGAATGGAGCATTGGCGATTGGGGGGAGGCAATGACACTCGTATATATGGACTTGGTAACAACTCACTTATACACAACCACTTTGCATCCGTCAGATGATCTCATGAATAGAAGGCGTGGTAAAGACCGATTTCCCAGCCGCAACTTCACAGATTAGAACCGTACTCTCATTCGACTTACTCTTTCACTAGATCCTCGCCAGAGTCATCCTTGGGGTACAACTGCAGATACGTAGCCTGAAGTCGCATCTGCAAGTGCTCGGCTGCGGTGATAACTTGGCGCTCGGCATAGGGATTCCCGGCATTAGAAGTGGCCAATTCGCCCCGAAAATCTCGAACACGTTCGCTTGGCACGGCGCCAAGTGTTGTCTTGTCGGCTGGGTGGCAGAAGTAGGCGATGGAGTAACGCGGATCGGTCGTCGATTCTCCCTCGGTCAGTCCAGCACTATGAGCATTGTTGCTTGCCCCTGGGCTCGCGAATGTCACCCGATGAACTGTGCTACGCAGCAGTCCGTTCGTCCAGTATGAAAGCAGATCTCCAATGTTGACAAGAATAGGGGGTGACGGGTCCTGTTCCGTCCCGGGCGGACACACGGGGACTGGGGCCCATCCATCCTTGAGCGTCTGAATCTCTAAGCCAGCCTGGCCCTTGAGACGGAACAGAAGCGTCACGGAACCATAGTCAGAGTGGGCACCGGCTCTCAAGTCGGCGTCCTGAGCAGATGGCGTCGCGCTTGGTGGTGGGTAGTAGAGAAAACGCATAGTAGAAGGAGACAGTTCGGCTAGAGGATGAGCTGCCGCGAAGAACTCTGGTGGGTTAGTGCCGAGCCCAACACCAAAGAGATACAGCAGTTTACTGCAAAGGGCGTCGCATGACCCGCGGAAAGTAGCAAGATCGGCTTGATATGGCTCGATACTTTTGGGTATAGGCTGAGTTGCTTTGCCATCGACGAAAATCCCGAAGTTGAAGGCTCTAAACGGGATGTTAGTCTTCCTCATACAGTTGAGTACAAGCAAGATTGGGATGACAATCACTCTTTGAAGTCTCCGATCTATAGATACGTTAGAAGGGTTGCCACGTTTTATGGTGTTTTCAGGCGACATACTTGCTGTGTCTTCGGATCCAGGGTCTCGGTGTGCATGCCTGACCAACCCCTGTTATTCTTCCCAATCTTACACCGATTCTTCTCTTCTAGGGGAGATTGAAAGAGCGTTTTCGACTAATAAGTGACTCGTGACGATTCCGCCGCAATTAGTTGCTGACGACGTAAGGAGAACACAATGTGATAGCATGGTCTAACGTACGATGGCAAATGCCTTGTCCACTTGCACGGATGGAATAACCTCGTCACTGGATTTGATGTAAACGAAGCCATACTCGGCCGCTGCATCGACGAGCTCTCTTGCTATACGAGCCTGATCTTGCCCATCGAGATCGATGATGGGAATGGGGGCTGCCTTTACCATGGCTGATTAGGTAGTCAGTAATCTTTCGCAACTTGGTATGAATGAATAAAAGACGATATATAGTTAGATTCTCTATTGAAACCTCAAGTGTCTGATACGAAGGGAGATAGGTATTAGAGGAGGTATTGAGGTTGATATGGTCGCCTGGATTGCGAGTCAGTCGTATGTTCACGTCCAGGACATGTATCTAGCTAGGCTATGTAAGTACCGGATTAACTGGTATCTGTATTTCCGTATTATTCTCATAACGGATATTCATCCCATTACGTAAAAGCTTCTGTGCAAAGGTTACGAGGTGGGCAGCTATGAATGTTGGCGGCCGTCAATGCGCTGGTGAACGGAGGAAGGTGGAGCTCAGGTACCTGCCTTGTTCCGTGCCTCCAACCTTCCGCCTCTGAAGGTACGAAACACGGTACGTACCTGGTACACTTACACCCGACGGGTGCGGGATTGGTACAACCACGTCGTACATCGTACATCCTACCTCGATTGAGAGCTGTGAGGCTCATCTTCTTCCACCAAGCTGTGGAATCTTCCCACCAGCGCACTTTCTCTCTCTACCTGCCTCTTCTCTCGCCTTGTCCTATACGACCCCTCCTCTGCTCGTCCTCCGCCTTCTTTCCCGCTCTCCCTTCTCCACCTTGTCAACAAACTGGCCGTCAGGACATCTTCTACCCACCTCCCGGAATAGCTGGAGTTCGTCATCTTCTTTGTCGTCGCATGGGTTGTCGTTGACGCGGCTGCGGCGCTCTAATTCTGTCCGTCTGCCCTGACATCCAACCTCACTTTTTTTTTTGCCTTGTCGATTGAAGCTTTCGTAGCTTCAGCCGACTCACTGCGTTCTACACCATGCCGAGTAAGTCTCTCAGTTCCCTGAATTGAGTTCCCAAGCTTCTCTCCCTTTCCCACTCGACCACTGCTCGTTCAATCCCCTCATCCATTCTCTCCTGGCCATCATGCGCACCGACTGCCATCCCCAGTTGTTCTGCACCGAGCACGACCGAACATCAAGTATTCCCGGAAACGAACGCTTCAGTATCTACCCGTCGCACACCCCTCCACACCTTTGTCATGATGCCTGGGCAGCAATCCCACTTCCCCCTTCTTGGAGACGAGAGCGGCTTCAACCGATGATGCGCTATTCGAATTTCAGACGACCCTCCATCGTACTACCGGAAGGCTTAACAAAGCGCTTAGAGTGGCATTCGTGAAGGAGCATGGAGTGGCCTGGAATTTGTCATTGAAGCCAATAGCCGTCTCCGCCTGGTCCCAGCTCGAGAGAAGGTGTCGTCTATTCTGCGTTATATCCGATTGGGATGTTTGATGCCCGAGAAACAACAACATTGAAACACTGAACCATGTTATAAGGCGACTTGTGCTAATCAACCCGGCTAGATACCTCATTTGATGATCCGTGGATTAACGAACAAATCTCGTGAGTGCACACGCTTCTCCCGTAATGATGACATTGACTCACTGTATGGCAGAACTGCCTCCGTCTCCGACCTTGAGGATACCACCATCGCCGTTGACGCGTCACACTATCTCCTACATTTCCTTAATACCGCCCCTTACCATGAACCATTGCTGCCCGCGTTGGGTGGCTTGACTGGCATCCAGCATCACATCGAGAGTGATCTGGACAATTGGGAAGCCAACAAGACCACGCCCTTTTTCATCTTCAATGGGCAGTCTGTCGTCGGATCCGATGAGGTTGCGATTAAGCGAGCCCTCAAGGCAATCGAAGGCACAGACAGAGCATGGAGCCTCTATTTTCAGAGCCAGGCCAATGAAGCTGTCTCTGCCTTTGGCGCCCACAAGGGTAAAGTTGCCGCGTACTCACCGTCTCCTTTGAATAGAGCTGACCTATTGTAGAAGCGTATCTTGTTCAGCACCTATATCCTCTTCTTCAGAGCATCCTACATCGCCGTCGTCTGTACTTCAAAGTACCGCCAGTCAATGCAGCTGCTCAGGTGAGTACGTCTCTTTTTCTCATATGGGAGTTACTAATAACAGACAAAAGCTTGCATACTTTGATATGATCGATTCTGCCCAATGTTCGGCCATAATGGGCTCCCAGGAACTCCTGTTGTATCCGATTCATGACCTCGTGATCCGGAATATCGACTGGGAAAACAGAATCTTCACTGGCATCCAGAAGAAAAACCTAACTAAGAACTTAGGTGTTTCTGAATCGATGTTCATAGATGCGCTTCTCATGATGGGAACATCTTTCTTGCCCCGTTTCCCTCCGCTCAATGAACCTAATATTACATCCCGCCAGCCACCTTCGGTTCAGGATGCTCTGAACCTGTTGCGGACTTCAGATAAGACTGTAACTAATTCCTGCAATGCGTTCAACGACATCCTCAACAAGAAGGACCCAAGCTGGCTACAGAAGTATCGGAGAGCAAGGATGAGTGTGGACCACTTCATCTATATTGACGAGACCGGAGAAATCAAGGTACACAACCACGAGACGCTAACCCACGACAACTGGGAATACCTTGGTTATCGGCTACCAGAGGAACTCTACCACTACCTTGACCGTGGTCTCATTGGCCCCCGTATCCCTAGTTGGATCTCGCATGGTCAAGTAGTGGTGTTTCCGAGCCTTGACGGCGTTAGCCCGTCAGAGTATAGGCATCTTGTCACTGAACAACTGATGGAATTTAGACAGCTTGCCAATTTTCTTGTGCTCCCCCGGATGAACAGGGGCATTCAGTTCAAGCCCATCAACGTTCGGGTTTGGTATGATCCTAAGTATGCCCAGAAGATTGAATACCGCTCGCAGGATCCACAGGCCCTGAAGACTCTTCAACAGGTCCACACTTGGGACGTAAAAAAGGACGTTGTGGAACAGCATTTCCCGAAGGCCAAAATGGGCAGTATTTTATTCGAGGTCACGGCGCTGAAAAATCCCGAATTTGCCAAGGCTACAGTTACCAAAGGCAAGATCAGGAACCTCGCTCCCGGCGACATGGTTGTCTCCGTTACACTTTGGCGGTATCTTCATTTGCGGGGCTATGTCAACGACCAGCATCAGCTTACATCGTGGGGCCAGGCTTTGGCTAAGTCATTGGAAACACTTGAACCAACTGTTGTCAAGCATAACCCGGGTCCGAAGCATAATGCGGTTCCTGGCTTGTTTGAAGCGGTTCTCCTGGCTTATGAGCTGCTACGACTGAATCTCCTGAACGCGCGTAACCAGCATCCGGAACTTAATGGATTACCGATGAATGGGACTGATGATGATAAGGCAAGTCTCTTGCTCATCAGTCGCTGTGCCATTTTGTTGAAGTTACGCCACCAAGCCAATGGCTACACCGGACCATTAAGCAAGAACTTCCTTTGCTTCCACTCTTTGAGTGCCTCCCTTCGCGAGTCGTGCCGCGACTTGTTTGAGGCAATCGTACTGTCCTTGTTCCTGTACGCACAAGCGGAACGCGAGCGTGATGATTACCTGGACATTGGCCAGAGGTGAGTCTATATGCGATTGAAAGTAGCATTGTTTCTTTGTGTTGCTGTAGTCTGACTATTCGCAGATTGCCGTTCTTGTCGGATACCGATGTAGCACTTGGTATCGCTGTCAAGACCTTCCTGGACGATATTAACCCCAACGAATCGGCGGAGCAGAAAGCCAGAAAGAAGGCAGAGTTCCCAAGCAAATTCGTGCCTTATGCGACCAATTTCTATGAGGATTTGGAAATCGCTTATGACTTTTTCAGTGCTCTCCATGCTGGAGTTAAGACCCTTAGCAGCGAGGTGTCGGCTGGTGACAGAGTTGTGTGGGATAAGGCAGCTGTCTACCTTCAGCTCCGCCGATGATCAAATGGATCACGGCTCAAACGAATGTATACTACATTTATTACTCAAGACGAGTTGCAACGGGCCAAGCAATATGCATTCGTAACCCCTATTGTATAAGTACCGGTCTCTGCAGGGGGGTACAAGCATGGAATAACATCATTCTATTCTCCAAGGCATTGGAGTTGCGAATTTCATGCAGTATACACCAGGCAACGCAGCACAGAGAGAAAAGTGGCCGCGTGTACAGCTAGGTACATACCATCGAACCAAGAACGTCGCAGGGCATTAGCTAGGGCATTAGCTAGATTGCAGTTCAACACCTTATGGCACTCCAGGTCTGAGTAGAGTGTCAACAGTGCACGTCATGAATAATAAAGAGTCAGAAAATAACTGCATGGGAGTAGGTTGGTAGCTAACTACCTGATGTACTTCTAGTGCATCTAGTTTTGCTGCTTGCTACGTTGGTGACGATGAATATGTAAGACATGAGTCTCAGGATCGTATCGTACTACACCCTTTGGGCGAGTGAATTGTGATGAGAGCTAGGTATTCATAATTGTATTTGAAACAGGTACGTAAATGTCTATGTGCAGGCTATGAGAAAGGTCATGGGATGAGTACAACGTTAGTCGTACATTGTCAAGCGAATGCGTCTTTGGCATATGTGATGGTGTAATAAGTGAGAGGGTCATATCACACTTACTCAACCTCGGTACGGGCGAGGGTAGAGTGCAGCTTGTACTGCTTCATGAGCGAGATGCTGATCAAGGCCAGCGTAGACATAGCGGCGAGCATGAACCACACGCTATGAAACGCCTCCTGGAACGACGCCATCACGCCCTCGTACCAACCCTCGGGTAGGTGCTGCAACTCGTCCATGTTGTCGCGGATCCGCTTGATCTCGTCGGCGGCGCCCGGCAAGTCTCCGAAGCGCTGCCATAGGCGTTCCTTGAGGACGTTCTGGTAGATGGTTGAGGCGATGGTGACGCCGATGGTGCTGCCGACGGAGCGGAAGGCGTAGGTGGCGGAGGTGATGGCGGCTTGTTGCGAGTGCTCGATGGCGGCGAGGCAGGCGAGGAGGGTGACGGTGAGCATGGCGCCTTGGCCGGAGCCGAGGAGGAAGAAGACGAGGCGCATGGGCCAGATGGGGGCGGAGTGCAGGTGGATGAGGAGGATGACGCCGGCGAGCTGCATGGCGACGGAGGCGATGCCGAGGCCGACGTAGCGACCCGTCTTCTGCATGACGTAACCGCAGCCGATGGAGCAGAGGCAGATGCCGACGGGCGAGAAGAGGAGGACGAGACCCGTGCGGGAGGCGCTGAAGCCGTGGATCTCGAGGTAGATGGGGATGTAGAATAGAGTGGTGTATTGTACCATGTTGCAGAGGAGGTTGGTCATGCAGGCGGTGAAAACGGTGCGGTTGAAAAGGAGACGCACGGGAATGATGGGTTGGGCGGCACGTGTTTCCCAGATGATGAAGCCGATGAAGGCGACGATGGATAGGGGGATGGTGGTGAGTGGGAGGGGGTGGATCCAGGGGACGAGGTTGCCACCTGCGTTGAGGCCCAGAAGGAGGAGGACGAGACAGACGACGAGGGAGATGGCACCTGTGAAGTCGATGCGCGCGAGGTAGGATTTACCCGAAACTTTGGGCGGCACGCGCACAAGGTAGGCGACTAGAACGGCGGAGACGAGGACGGGAGGAACCTGGACTAGGAAGGCGAGACGCCAGCCCCGGCTTGTGTTGTCGTTTACCAGACCGCCGAATACGCCGCCCAATATGGCGCCGGAGCCGAAGGCGATGTTTCCAATTCCTTGAATAACGCCGCGTTTTCTGAGCGGCACCAGGTCCGTGGCTAGGAATGTGCTGATGGTCATGAGACCGCCACCGCCTATGCCGGCGACGACACGGCCGAGGATCATGATTTCAGCGCTTTGAGCGAGACCGCAGATGAGGTTACCCGCAGCGAAGAGCACATTGCTAACGATGAGGCCTGGACCACGACCGAAGATGTCGGTCAGACGGCCGGAGAGGGGCTGGAAGGCAGCATTGGAGATGAGGTAGGCGGTGGCTAGCCAGGAGAGCAGAGATAGGGAGTGGAACTCGCTGGAGATGGGGGCTGAGAGGGTTGCAATGATGCTCATGTCGACGGCGCCGAGGAAGACGCCCAGCCAGCAGGAACAGAGGATGGTCCAGAGCTTCATGCCCTGGACTTCTTCGATAATAGCCACTACTTCATCCTCATCGCCGGTGGTATCGTTGCTGCGAGGCACGTCACCGAGCAGTGGCGTCTGCTCGTGTGTGGCAGCAACGGAATGCTCGTTCGGCGCCATTATTGTCTGTCTGCGAACGAGCAGGGAAGCAATGGGACGAAGATAAGACGACAACACCGAAGCTATGGCAACGTGACTTATATCATGAGTGGGTATACACTGACGTTGACCATAGCTATAAGTACTCGTGCTTTGTAAGTGGGAGGTATCCTGGGGATCTGAGGTTGAATATCAGATCGACCCTGCAGTTCCTGTTGTGTTTTTGTTTTTTGCCTTTTTTATCTACGGATGATTTTATCCATGAAATGCGATTTGTCAGTCGCCATTGGCCGGTCCAAGAGTCGTTAGCGACGCCATAGCAAAGTACGAGTAGGTAGCGGCTTGTTTTCTTCCCGTCTTTGATACGGAACACGGAATACGGAAAGCTGGGAACTAACACAATCTCTTTGTCGTTTTTTTGCGCAATGTGCCATGTGCAATGCGAAAGGCGCGGTTGCAAATGCCGATGATCGGACTTTAGGGGTTCATTATTAATGTCTGATAACGACGGTGCCTTCCCATGTGTGTACGGTGGAGGATACTGTGCGCTATATCTGGGGTGTTCCTACCCGACTCGATGCTAGCTTCGAAGCATGTCTGCGTCAAGGTTCAGTGATGAGAACCAGTTTGATCCGTAGGGAACACGGGAAGGAACGACATACACCTAATCCATACGGATACGGAATAGGTACCAGAACGGAGTAAGGAGCAGGTGATACTACCTACATCATGGGCGTGGGTGACTAGAGGTGTCCTACGCTACAGTATCACTTATCTCACGGAGTCACTGTTTCCACGTCGTATTGATTATTTTACATCTTTACTACGAGATACCTACCTACAGAGCATAATATGTCTCGACTGACTGCCATGACGGCTTCGAGTTTCTACTGCGTTTCTTCTCCGTCGATGATGATCTATTCGAACGACTCGTCGTCTTTCATCTCGGCAGCCAACGGCAGCAGGATTGTTTGTGATCCCTCCTGTTACGATGGCGTTTCTGTGCATCAACAGTCAAAAGCAAATCCATTGATTTCTTCTGACTCTGGGTGCTACTATCAATGCCGATATCGACGACGCTCACCAATGCCTCACGGAGTACAGAGTACGGTCAAATATGATCGCATGCGCTCTGCGGCCGTTCACGGACTTGAAGATACATATGCCGTCTCATCAACAGTTCGTATGTGTCTCACTTGAACCTCGTGTCATTGGATCCTTCTTACAGCCCGTCGTACGAACACCCTCCCCGGCAATGTGCCTCCCTCGCCGAGTCTGTGGGCCGTGTCTCCTCACAAGAGATGGCGAGCCGGTCGTATAATTTGAACGTAGCACGCCTATGGAGTGCCAACTACAAGCTTTGACGATATTCCGTACTCTGACTATCGCAACAACATCAGAGATGCGTGAGTTGACTGTCTTGTGCGTAGAGACTGTCGATGTTTGAAGGTAAAAGAGCATCGATTGTTTCGGCCTCTTGGATGTTTTCGATCCGATACCGTTGACAACCCCCACTGGCGTTTCGACCAAACGATTCGGTTTCTCGGTACGAATTGGTGACGATGTTGATTCGCCACTCGCTTGCTCCCATCCCTACCAATCACTCAAGTCTTATGCACGTTGGGCTCGTAGGAACCGCCCTCCCGCGTCTTGGCTGACGTTATTAAGGCCTTGCCGAGCACCGAGCAGATAGGCAGGCATGAGCTTCTACGCTTATTTTCCGATCCTTCTGGCAGCTTGTAATCCGTAGTAGGTACGGGTTTTTTGGAGGTCATTAGGCAAAAGACCTGTAGTTTCAATTCAATCCACCGACTGGAGGGAATGAATCTCACTTCATACACACTACGCCGTGTTACTAACGGATATAGAGTATGTCTCGTTGATCAGATTGGGCATCGCCTCGAGTTGTCACTCTGTTGATCTGAGAGTGAAATTCAAGAAAACCAAGTGGTCATTTGAGGTGGAACTCTCAAAAGCTATTATCTACCTACCTACTTACTACCAGAGACGATCAAAAAGGGAGGTGTACTATCGCACATCTGCCTGATCAATAAATGGATAATGCGACGCACGATCAGCGATGCTATAACTTTCGACATGCAACTCGAATCAAGCCCCTGAGCAGGTGCGCGGTTGAAGAACGGTTGGCATAGTCGGCAAAACGACATTCACCGAACCTACAGTGTCGTTTTTCAAGCTAAGCATACATATACAACATCAACTTGACTGACTCTTCTTGATTGAAAAGGGGCAATGAGGGGGCTGAGATGAGCAATTCGACACTGGTTGACTTCGCTGACTTGTATAGGGTTCATCGCAGGGATTCTTTTGGGACACGTTCAATGCCCAGACCCCCGAGCTTTGGAGACACAAAAGGCGTCTCCTCAAGAAAGATCAGAGTTAGTGTGTTTCCCCGTGTTTTGGAGTGAGGACCTACGACTTGAGTCTCTCAGGCGCGGACTGCACGACCGAAATAAGGGGCTGATTTCTCGGGTAGGTCTCGGGTAGGTAATCACCTTAGTCAAGCCGGAGAGATCCTGCTGAAGTTGCAAGATGGCTTGAGTTTCGACGATACTATTCGAGCACTGAACGACCACGAGCAGTGTCGTGCATAATAGATATCAAATCAAAGAGACATAGGTCAACTGGCGATCATTGAGGCTCTGAGAGACCTTTTGGGCCCGACATCAGTCAAATTCATACACTTTACGAAATAGACTACGTATGCGTCGGTCAGGGGCCAGCCTAACAAGATCTGTCAACGAGCATTGCAAGCTTACCAGGCGGTCTCAACCCGACTACGAGCCATCTCTCTCATCAATTAGCTATTAAGAAACGTATACATGAAGCGAAACAAGGTCAAGGAGGCGGGCAGCTAGTGTCGATGAGCGTGGCAAGGTGAGATCAAAAACGAGCGAAGTCAGTTGACTACAGGTTGAACCAAGAACTCGCAACGAGCCTCCATAGGTGTATAACAACAGTGACTACAATCATTTGCCTCATCTCGACGAAATGAACGATGTTTCACTTTCGTATATTCAACGAGACCATGAGGAACCGCTTCAAAAGGCGATCACAAAAAACCATCGGATTTGATGACGAATGGTTTCAAGGGTTTGTTCCGTTATTTGTTGGTGAGAATGCGCCGCATTCCGCAACATATGGCATTCGCCTGCTCAAATGATTCTCCTCGAAATTAGGCGGGACTGTGTTCCTGGTTCGAAGCCGGGATAGAACAGCTCTGATTTGACGTCTAGATTTCTTGCATCATAATCCCCTAATCCCCTGCCTGCAATCTCGATCTACATCGAATTTTGTGACGATGTCCTTTCCCAACAACCAGTGCTGCGACCAAGTCGTCAAACTCAGCATAGGAGCGAGCCCCATACAGTCAGCCAAACATCGTGATGACCATGTGCTGTGATTCGACAGCTTGACTGGCTGGTTAACAATCTAGGACTCTTATCGCTGGATAAGCCGAGCAAGACCTGTGCAGCCACACGAGGTCAACTACAGCAGCGCAGTGCGACATGACGGAAGACCTAGTGAAGCAGCAAATATGCTAAGCCGGACTGATAAGGTGGTGGAAGCGTCAATCCGTATAAGCCGAGCATGGTCATGAGCATTCGCAATTCCATATTGCCAAGCGTGGCTGCGACGCACGCGCCAACCCACCTTGATCTGCTGAGCTGAGTAAGAGGTGGCGAGACCGAGTCGTAATAGGGTCACGGTCAAAGAGGATGCATTAGGTACTCCGGATTGGGGACGCGAATTCGGGGTTGTCCATGGTAGTATCTGGGCAGATCTCTTTACCCGGATGACACGGCGTTTGTTCGCTGGTAGGGAGATCTCGGCATGGGATAGCTGCCGGTCGGTGTCATGGGTGAGAATCAATGGAGATCCGGGCGAGCGTCATCCGGTCGTTGATGTGCCGGAGCCTTCATGAATAGGGGTCTATAGCAAGGTGAAAACTCTCAACTTGGTCATATCGCTTCCCAGGGCTGTTGACTGGCTTATGGAGTGTTTTACAATGCAGGTGAGGATGTGGCAAATCGTCAGTTTCGTCGTTGGAGAGACGTATTGTTCATTGGACAGCGAGAGGCTTCTGGAATCGCAACATAGAGGCGGTTCAGCTGAGCGCTGCAAGACGCCACTCTAGGTAGTTGACGCTTCTCCATCCTTGATAAGTTAAAGGATTCAAGAACATCAACACGAAACATTGCTCGCGATTCAATTGATATCGAATTCTGCGAATGTACCTAAATATGATGCCTTTGTAGAACACCATCATGAAGCATAAAGCGATGCTCCGACACGAGATTCCCAACCGCGAGTCGCTCCCGATCAGTTGGAACAGTTACCCGACGGTACCTGGCCGACCTACATTAGCACTCCAGTTAGGCGAGTTAGACTGTATTATTTAGCGCAACGGCTTGTCGTGTAGCCTCGGGGGATTCGCTCTCTGCGCCGTAGGCTGTTACCTAGTTTAAGGCACTGGTGTCGAAGTCCTGGCGTGGAAGGCATTGAGAAAAAACAACAAAACGGGGTGGCCTCGGTTGACCAGGGGATGGATCCATCATCCCAGATCCGGTCGGGATAGATCTACTCGTACGAGTTATGAACTGGACAGAATACGGGAATATTCCGTACGGAGGACACAGCCACGCCCACTAGACACATTACGTATCCTTTTTGCCGGTCATCGAATCAGAGGATACATGGGCTCCAGCTGGATGGTATTATTTTTGGCAGGCATGTACGTAGGATGATGAAAGGATGAAAGGAATGAAACTCGCTGTAGTTAACACATTTTTAAAGGAGTCGCTTCAGATTCACTGCCGGTAATTAGTTGATAAGTTGTTACGGTATTATCCATCTCAATTCTCAGGAATTTCTTCTGCCTGGATTTCAAGGTCCGAGCCGCAACTCGCAACAACTCATCAACGCCAAGCCACCATTTCCGCGTCAGTCCATAAGCAACTGCCTACATACACCTACCTATTATTCTTAGGGCAGAACAAGCCGACCAAACCAGACCAAACCACAAAACAACCAACCGCCCACTCTTCTTTGCCTACCTACTCCGTAGTGCGGGCAACCCGTTGACCGGCGCCAACCAACTCCTGACCTTTAGCCAACTAGACTAAACGACTAAACAACTAAACCACATCCAGGCTTTTCCCGCTTGTTTCTTCACCTCTACTCCTGCTTCGACAACGGTTTCTCAGATTTGACGTCTTGTTGTTCACTGCGAGACCTCATCCTCGGAGCGTACTGAGACATCGTGATCGTCTCCATCCCCCCCTCCTTCTCCGCCTCCACCTCTTCATACCATCGAGCACCTGGAGTCAAGATGTCGTTATCCGAAAGGCTGAATATCGACCCGGACAATGTCCCGAGGAACAAGCTGATTGTCTACGCCGCGCAAATGACTCTGGGCCTGACGATATTTATCCTCGAAATCGTGGTATTTACAGCCGAAGCGTCCAAGATAACAGGCAACAACGGATGGCCTTTCGGTCTGGTGAGTACAAACACTCGAAGCGCCTTTTTCACACCGATTTTTCAGCGCAAACTTCCCGCTGGTTGTTTGCTAGCTGACTGGGACAAACGCAGTGCTTCTTGTCCGTCCCCGCTTGGATCTACCTGGCCTTAGCACCGCGGCACGAGCGGACACGCAGAGCTGCCAACCCCAACGTCATGCTCGTCGTGGACTCCATCTTCATAATCCTCTGGTTGTCTGCCTTCGCCAGCCAGGCCGCATACAACACCGCCAACCTATGTGGCAAGGCATGCGCCGTAAGCAAGGCCATCGTCGGCCTCGCGTTCTTCGAGACGTAAGAAAACACCCATCCCCCCTTCTTGCGCATACCCGTAACTCGAGCTAACAACCACCAGGCTCCTATGGGTCCTGTCCACCCTGATCAGCGCCTACACGCTCCGCTTCTACCAGCAGAACGGCGACCTCCCGGGCTACGAGAAGATCGGCAACACGCAGAACATCGACCCGCATAAGAACGACTTCGCGACCGACGACCACTACGAGGAGTCCCAGTACGACGGCGGCCGCGCCACCGAGTACGAGAACCTGCCCTACCCCACCTCCTCCTCCCCGCCGCCCGAGGACTACTACCCGGACCACTACGGCATGAACTCGACCTCGTCTCGCCATCCGCGTGACGACCATGACCCCTATGCGTCGTGAGAGGGGTGCGCTCTGAAAAGTCGGGAAAGTACGTTTTGAGAAAAGGGTGCCGTTGAGGAGGAGGGCGAGGATGGGTGGATTTAGCTGGCTGGTTAACTGGTAGCTGGTCCCGCGGTCTCCTGAATCGCGAAGATGAGAACGCTTCTTCGAAGGCAAAAGAACACCGTTACGGTTTTATCCACCCCCTTTTTTGGTGGTTCACGCGAGCAGTTTCTGGCCAGACTGCTGGTAGCTTTCCTGGTTGTGGGAGCCTTCTACAGCTGGTGAAAGCTACTGATTTGCGAGCCGTTGGCAAGAGTCCGGTCATCTATTCCGGTTTTCCTACCTAAGGACTCGGGGTCCCAGATGAGAACAGACACTTTCCCTGTTGTCATTGTTTTGAAAACCTGACCTTGGAAGTGTGCTGTTATCTGGGGCTCGGAAATGTTACGATTATCACGAACAAAAGCTCTCATGGGCTTTTATGACTGCATGGAGAAGATACCTTACGTGTTTACCAAGTGTGGGTTTGGCAAATTCTGTCTTTACTTGCGGCATAGGGCGGGCGATAGTGAAATAGAAAAGGTCACGTTTCAATGAAGACTTGCTTGCCATGAGTATCGGCGCGAAAGCCTCGATATCTAAGGTGTACTTTGTTGTAGGTATCAGGTTCGTGGACGTAGTGAGTCGCGTTAAGGTCGGTGATCTGACAGGAAGAATATCGCGTTTGCTTTGCTTCACTCGACTTCAATTTATTCCGAGAAATGAGGCCTGACACTGTAGAAAGAAAAGAAAACGCCTCCAACGCCGTCCGATGCGATCTTCGTAGTGGGTAGTGGAAAAGGAGCAGCTCAGGGGTAGGTTAACTTCACTCCCCCTTCTTCCACTTACGGATCCTCCTCGCAATATCAGCCGCCGTCTGCTGCATCGGATTCAACTTTCGGTCCCTCGCCATAGCAGCGGTATCCTCGCCATGCTTCTCCACGAGCATCTCCAACCACTCAGCCTCGCGCGAGCTCCGCGTCCGCGGCTTCTTCTCGATGGGCCGGTTCGCCTCTTTCTCGAGCTGCTTGACGACCTCATTCTCCTCGCCCTCAAAACCACCCCATTCCTCGGCATTCTCCTCTTCCTCCTCGGCCTCGGAGTCCGTGTCCAGGCTCGCGAGCGGGTCGTTCAGCGGGTTGGCGCGCTTGCGCTCGCTGCTGATGACGCGGATGATCTTGCCGTTCTCGTCCCGCTCGACCTTGACCTCACCGGCTGTCGCTTTGTTTGCGCCCTGGATCGCGAAGGGGTCTTTGCTGAGTGTTGCGGCGGCCGTCTTGGAGGTCGCTTCGTTGAGGCGCAGTGTGGGCTCGACACCGCCTGTGGGCGCGCGAAGACGGCTGACGAGACCGAGACGGCGGTAGTTTTGCATCATGGTTTCTTTCTTGTTCCTGGGTCGTGTTATTATGTGGTTCCTTTTCTTTCGTGGGTTGTAGCTCTCTCGCTTCTCTTTTGCGCGCGCGGGGAACTTGGGCATTGCGGATCGCTAGAGCAAGCGGTTGAATGGGCCGTGACATACCAGTTTCTAGCGATGATGTTGTTTCCTAGAGGGTTCGTCAACTTTGACCTGTTCGACGAGGGCTGTCGGACAGCGGGGCGGGATGAGCGCCTCTTGCGCTTCTGGAGTTCGCGACCCATTTTGATTCAAGTGTAGATGGCTTGCGACTGTGAATGGGAATTCTTGATGTTTGATGCTAGTACGGACTCCGCAGGTGGTTTGCTGGACGAAGATTTGTCTACAGTCCGAGGGTCAAAATGCGGGACTGGGATGTCGCTGTCGTTGTCGCGGATCTACCCAGAATGTAGATGGTATCGAACTGACGGCCTACCTACCTCATAAGACGACGATAGACTCGATCGGACATGGGCTCTTCTAAATTTTGGCGGTTGGAGATAAGATAAGGATCTTTATGATCTTGTCGTGCTTATCTAATGTCGTGCATAATTAATGTGGGTACCTCATACCTCCAGATCGTTCAAGTTATCCAGTGAGTCTCTACCTTGTAGGTGGCCATTTCAAGATCATCATTGACATTCTCACCATCGTCATCAAGTATCATCGGTATGTGAACCATTCGTTCGGAACATACTTGCAAACAAGACATAAGATATACGCTCCAAAGACAAGCCTCGTCATCTCCTTGGCAGAATGAGCCTCAGCTTCAAAGTAGGTATTATCATTATGAATGGTGAACCGTCGCGCCGCCTTTTACACGAGCGAGTGCAGCGCTTTCAACCACATGAAGATGCCATCTTTTCAGCCAATATCCTGTGTTTTCCTCGCCATTCGTCTCATCAACTAGGTGTCCCTTCGTTTGGTGGGATGACATTGTTGGTTCTATCCTTCAATGCGTAAGGTCTCCTATAGTAACCAGGCATCATTGCCTCTGCCGATGACTCTATGCCAGTCTTGCCGCCCCGGTGCAAACAGCGAAGAATTCACTCCTGGCTCTAACCCCTTCCACGGCTAGACGGGAACCGAGCCTGATCAATCTGGCTCGAGAACTCTGGAGAGCTCTCAGGTTCCGAGACTCCCTGCGCGTTGACTGAGTACTGACTCCAACTTTCAAGCTCTTCATAGCGACATTTTCAAGGGATCGTTGAAATGCATGCGCAGAATTGTGTGGCAAGTTGCAACAAAGCTTGCTCGCTTGGGAGATTCGGTCGAGATGTATGAACGACCCCCATTTCTGCCCCAACCTACGGCATACAGAAGACCGGGGTATCGCTCGGGGTGTAGGGAAGGAAGAGCTTGGATCCCATGGCCCAATGGATCACGATGCTGCTGCGACATCACAGAGTCGCATCGTGGTGAACGACCCGCATCAAGACCTGCATTAGTTCTTCTTTTTGAACGATGCTGCAGTGCGAAGTGCACAGCATGCCCACACGTACCTTTCTCCACGCAGGACGTGCGTCTCAATGCGCCTCTGTTGATCGATATGTCATGTAATCACGGCGATATTCTCCCAAATCGACTTCGTTTTGTCTTATTTTCCCACTGAGCGGGGAACGCATGCATCGGATATTGAGAGGGGCAGAGAAATGCCTATACCTACCCCGGACCACAGCCGAGGGAAAAACGACGTCTAGCCAGGGTCTGTTTCTGCCAGCAGCTTTACGCCATCATCGAAGGGAGAAATCTAAACCGTCTCGATCGCGGTCATTTCCGTTCCCAGCCTGCTACAGTTGACGCTCGGTCGTTTCACATCTCGATACGAAGGGTTTGGTGTCGGTTCTCTTGTCTAAACGACCTACTCCAACACCGATGAATACCGACCCTAGCAAGAGGGAAAACGGTCATTGAAAATATTCCGCACCTAGACTACATAGGTGCCTACCTAACCTACTCATGTTTCTCGGCTGAATCAGACAGTCTAACCGTTATCTAGACTCGCTGTCGCACGACCTGCTTCCGGACCGTTTCTGCAAGGACAGGGACAGGGACAAGGGAGCTTGACGACGACCTAGGAAGCCTTACCTAGCGTATGTCCACCGTGTGCGTGAAAATACCGACAATTAATGCAAAGCAGCGCTGGCTGCCGGCTACACTACGACCTCAGTATCTATTCAGCCTACGCTCAAAGCAGACTTCAGTCAGCCGCAACACGACTCAGCGAACTGGACTCCATAGAATAGTATCCGCGGAGTACGAAGTGCTAACGATAACTTACGAAATTATGGTGTCTCTCTGTCTCAAAGAGCGTACCTGTCTGCCTTTGCATCACCTACAGATACATAGGTATATTGATTGCATGAGAGGTAGGGTGCGGTGCCAAAGGGATATGCATTCGGTATTCTCCGCTGATGCCTTCTCCTCCAGGTACAGATACCTAGTCCTGACGGGCAGTATCACACCATCACGTGCCGAGCCGTGCCGCGGGTGGTCAGCTTACAACCTCTAGGTGTACAGATACTTACTTAGGTATCCGTTCATACAGTACCTACCTATGCGAGCGTGGGCAAATATTCACCTACCTAAGCTACCTAGGTCTAGAGGCCTCTCTCCCAGAGACTCCTTGCCCACCATCGCTTCCGCTTCGAAGTTCCCGATTCCGCGGTATCACGCTATGTTCCGTGCAGCGGCTGGGAAAAATGGAAAACGCTTCCTACGCTACCTACACTACGTAGTGTAGTAGAGGAGCAATTCGTTGTAACCACTCTCCACACTGCATTCCATGTAGGTAGTGTACGAGTACCTCCTCAAGTAGGTACCATGCAGCTCTGGACGCCATTTACATCATGTGTGTGTGTACGTGTGTATGGACATATGTACGTATACACAAGCTTGTCTCCCCGAGGTCGAGGGCGCATAAAGTGCACCTAGGTGGGATGCCATCATGATCCAGGATACCAGCCTGGTGTGGTGGTAGCAAAGCAACATGCGTGCAACAGAATTGCACGAGTGATGTCCTTGACAAATCCCCCTACACTTGAATCAAACATCTGTATTATTCGCTACAATAGGCGCCAACATGGGCACCCTTACTAAGAGGTTTGTAAGAGGTGTTTCCTTGTTGTCATGCGACTCGGTTCTGCTCTCTACTTCGTAGTTTACCTCGGGTGGCGTCGAGATCATGGCGGAACGTCGGCCCCATTGTGCTCACGCCGCTGCTGCTCGGGGTTATCTAGGTAGTAATATGTCCGAAATCCGTAGATTAGGTAGCCCTATGATTAGTAGGTCTAAAGTACTGGCACCAAGTTTTTCTATCATCCGTACAGTCTCGACTATCGTATACTTCGTATTTTGGACACCTCGCCCGATCCTGATATCATCGACAGTATTGCAAATAACTATGACAACACTTACAACTACCTACCTACTACTCGCTGATAACGGCGAACCTATTAGGTATTCGGCCCGGGACAGACGTTACCGAGGCCTACAAGTAGGAATTCGGAATCCGTTACCTAGTCCCCTCTTTCAAAATACTAGTCGTAGATCAAGGCGCGTACTAGAGCACGGAATACGGGTATCGTATCTATCCGGATCTTACGTTTCCATGCAAGGGCCCAAAAGCGGAGAAGCAACAAGAGAAAGAGTTCCAGGCCCTTTCCCTGTTCGCTTTTCCATGTCAGCTCCGTGAATCAGCTCCGTCGACTAAGAGGTAGTTTTTTAACCGCGGAGAAATCTCATCGCGTCGCGTGAGAGGGGAAAAATTACGGATTATGGAAACTGATGGGTATTGGCGTGGTGAGTGGCTAAGTAGTATGTAGTCACGTTTCTAAGAGTGCCGAGCTTTTGATCATCATGACAACCTATGTTCATTTTTCTGGCCTTCAGATACTTGTGGATAGATACTATATATACAAAAAATCGGTAAGAATGAGGTATATGCAACCCATTTCGCCCATTTCCCTCTCCCCTCTCTTCAAATAGTAAAGCCCAGGCCCGACCTCAAACTCCTGCACATTCGTATCAAAAAATAGATAAGACAAAACATTAGAAATAAAAAACGAAGAGAGAAAAAAAGGTAAGAAGGGGTTACCTTCTTCTTTTTGTTCCTCCAAAAAGGGTGTATCTTCAAGAAAGTTAAGAGTAAAACCATTCATCCAATCCATGCCAGTAGGTATTGCTGCTATTGTGTTGTTACAAGAAGAAAAGAATAAAAATCGTGAACCAAAGAACAACCTGTGTGTCCGTATATGAAACGAGGGGGAATCAGAAACGAAGAAAAGAAAATAGACATAAGAGATAAACTCCGAGCCCCATGATTTCGTCCATATATATAGGTCAGTAGGTAGGTAGGTTTGGGTAGTAAAGCGCTCCTGTTTAGAACATGATCCACTCGACGTCGTTGCCGGGACCGCCGATGTATTTCGTCCAGTTGAACGGACCGCCCCTGAAGCCGAGTTTGCTCGCGGGCGTACCGAGATCACCGGCGGCCCAAAGGCGCTCCAACACATCCATAGCTGCCATGTTGTTCATGTAGCCGCTGCGAGACATGATTTCCCGGCACTTGTTGCGCACGATGTTTTGCTGTAGTTCATTGACACACTCGCTGCCGGCGATGAAAAGGGGCCAGAGCAGAAATTTTTCGGCGCTGCTGCTGGCGCCGAGAGACGTGGCGTAGTAGATTACTTGGCTGACCAGACTGCGCGAGTTATTGTTGTCCGAAGGCGCATTGGGTGACGCAAGGCGCTCGATGTACAGCAATGCGGCGTAGCGGAAGGCTTCGGACAGGTAATTGAAGTCGCGGATCTGATTCGGGGACGGTGAGTTCGGAAGAGAGGCGGCAAGGCGTTGAGCGTCGAATTTCCAGGTCTGTAAAGCTGTATGGGCCTCGTTCCATTCGCGCCAGAAGGTAGAACGAGTGTAGTCGTAGGATGAGGAGCGGAATCTCGAGAAATACTCGTCACCGTTAAACTTTGTGGCAAAGCCGTTACCATCGTAGAGTGGTGATCGGCTGACAGACTCTTCGAATTTCTGCTCGAGACTGTGAGATGGCGGCGAACCAATTGGGGAAAACGTCGGTGCTTCTTCGTCGTGTTCGCTGGGAGACTCTAGCGTACTGCGAAATGCCCTGTTCTGTGATAGCATGTTTAGACGTCCCAATTTGTGAATTGTCTGGAAAAGCTTGCGGTCGCAGCCAACTAGATTCTCCACACCAGGAGGCAGGAACATATTCTCCGCCGATCTCTCGAGCGATGTCAGTTGGGCCTCTCGTTCGTTGATAGTGGCAGAAATCGAGTCGAAGTACGTGAAGATGGCTTCCATCCATGCAGATTCGCGAGAAGGCTGCAAGTCTACCGAGTTTCGCATGCTAAGGATCTTCTTGACACCTGCGAACTGGGTTTGGAATTTTGCGACCCCAGACTCAACCATGCGGCAGTGGCACAGAAGGAGGATGGTTGCTAATACCGAATCATGGCACGCCTTTGACGGATCATTAAGTTGCGAGTTCAAAAGCTGGATAGCGAGATTACGGTGCTCGTGTTCTTCCGACAGCGAGTGGTCGTCCGGATGCGTAACGGAGACATGTTCGGGACTACCACGTCCTGCTGTCGCCGACGGTGAGTTCCTGGTGATTTGACCAAGACTTAGTCTTCTCTTCATCCTCAGGTTACAGGCGGAGAGGGCACATATGGCGTGTTGGAGGCTTCGACTACTCGACGCTAGCCGTAGGATATGGTCTCGATAGGGGTTGTTTGGCCCGTCAATGAGCACTAGGGATGGACACATGATTTTCTCGTAGTAGTCCATGTAGAAAGACATCTTATTAATGAGATCAGGGCTAACCTGTAGCGAGTGACTCCCATAAGGGAGGTTTTGCAGACCACAATTGGATCCCAATCGGTGACGTGAATGCACATCATCACGAGAATTGGAGGCCCAAAAAGGAGGTCCTGTCGAGTGCGGGCTGACGTTGTAAGACTCCATCTCCGGAACGCCTAAGCAACCGTCAGTCTCCGCGACTCGAGTATCACAGGGTTTAATAGTAGCTCTTACTCAGTGCATCGCTATCTGAGACCAGTCTAGAGCCCATGTGAGGCTCAAAGGCGTCATGGTGCGAGCTGATGCTGGAGCTGTGATCGGACGGCGAGTACACGAGGCTTGGACAGGACGTCGGGGCGCGCTGCTCGATTATGATAGCGGATGTGGGACTGGGGGGGATGGGAGAGCTATGGCTAGAATAGTTCTCGTACATGAGAGGAGGACTATGCATGAAGTGCACGTCTTCCCGGGGGAACGTGTGTGTCATCGGTGACAAGGTATAATCCATATCGCTGAGAGAGTCAGCTGAGGAGGACACTGCATCGTTCATGATAGCATAACTGCCCAACGAGGTGTTGACTTTGTGGAAGCTCGAGTGGTCGTGTGCACTGATATGGCCGGCATATGCAGGAACACTGCCCCATGCTGCATGCGATAGCGTCACAGGGGGTTCGGCTTGGGGGAATCTTGGATACTCTGTGTAAGGTGCGTAGGCGCTAGGAGCCGGAAGGCTATGATGTACACCCATCTCAACACCGTCTCGATGATGATGTCTCCGCACAACATCTTCAGTGTCATGCCACTGGCTTGTGGTCACGACAGAACTGGCTCTCGCCCGGGGGGTGGGCTTCTTCATCACAGGCGCAACAGGGGGTGCCTTAGCAATGGGCAGAGAAAGACCACGGAGTTTACCCCGGCTCGCCACTCCGACTCCCCAAGTCAGCTGTGTCTTATAGCCGGAGCAGTCGTTTCCGATCTCCAGGCATTGGGAGCAGTATGGCCTTCTGCGATCGCACTTAACGTTCCTCCTCATGCATGTAAAGCAATCATCAGCAGCTCCACCGGCGGTTGCCCGTCTCCTGCGTTTGCGGGCCGCTTGGGCGTCCTTGTTCGTGTTCGACTGGGGAGGGCCGGAGACAGTCATGTTTGCGGTGAAACGATATGTGTATATACTCGAGGGTATGTAACGCGGTTTCCAGCAACCACGCCTTATATAGGTAGATTCGACGGTCCGTAGGTTCTTGATACTATGTCTGGGTTCGAGGGAAGACTGAAGAGTCTGAACCAACAACAAGTAAAGACCTGTATGAGTACAAGAAAAAGGTGACTGAAGAAAGTCGAGATCAAGAGGCCACTCAGAAACCGGCTGGAGTGTATAAGGAAGGGAACACAAAAAAGTTGTAAGTGAGTGCCGAGCTTGAGATATAATATAAGTCAAGATGTGGTCTTCCCACTCATGCTCTTTCCGCTCCAACCCCCATGCCTATGTCTCATGCCCCATGGACATGGACATGGACATGGTCATGGCTACTACTGTGGGACAATCCATGTCGTTTGTCTGTTTATACGTACTAAAGTCCTGACAACCACTAGGTAGGTACGAGGAAACAAGCAACGCCCACATCGACAGCCCCACTAGGTAACGGCAGAGGCAGATGGGCATGATGAGGTACCTGCACATGCAAGACCCTCCCACTCATACCACCCTTGCCGCCCTCCCCCCGGAGCGAGGATTTCGCCAGGGCCAGCATGGATGCCGCTAGTGCAGGAGGTGATAACGAGGGTGCCGGTCTTGTCATAGTGTACCCAGCAGTGCACTTACACGCTACTTATACCTAGGAACGGAATAGGTATGTCTGCGTGCCTGTTTGTTTTGGCTCGTGGGAAGAAGAAATATGTACCTATGGTAAACTGTTAACATCTGACAGACAGAAATGGTCTCCTCTCTGACTACTCCCCGTCTGTATGTCTCGGTCTCTCGTTCTGCAACCGTGAGTTCGCCAGATCAAGGATGGCGAGTCCCATCCTCTGGGGAGGGGCAAGACACCACGGCATACCGGGAGAAGTAAATGAACAAGCCGAAAAAAATCCAAGTGGATAATCCCATTCTAGTCTGCGTGTAGTAGTACTTCTGAAAGGAAACGGCGACAAGGGTGCCCTGCCAGGCTAGCGTAGTGTACACTACTACGATGCAAAGATGGAGATTACCTGTTACTACTTCCTACTTCGTAGGTAGGCATTCGATGTTCTTAGGTAGCCACCGTAGCGTGCTGCAGCAGAGGCCTGATTGCAGGTAGGTAAGTACCTGTCTCTTACCGGTATGAGGTAAAGGTACTCCATGTGCGAGGTGCATGCTGCGGTGCCTCGTCAAGCTCGCGTCTCGGTACGAGTACTGGAGTACCGATTGGGAGACGGGCTCTGGCTTGAACAATGGATATCTGGGCCTGAATATGTATCGAGATTAGATATGCTACTCGTACCGGTGTATCTTCACACCATAGTAGAACGGATAGGAAAGGTGATGCTGTAGATGGATCATACCTACACGTATACCTGCCGTCGACATGGCAGCGCGAGAGAGCACAGGGACTCTCCCTGGCATGACAGATCTAACAACAGGCATACGGGCATAAGAGATTCTGAAGAAGCCAGTTCGGCCTTCGTTTCTGCTAAAAGGGCCTGTTATTACTGGCGCTTGGCGCTTGGTGTGTGTCCAATGTGAACGCCGAAAAATTGGAGATAAACCGGAGAAGGGCCTTTAGTGTGGTGGAGGAAAATGATCAGGGGACGGGAGGAGCCCAAGGAAATCAAGGGTGTTTTGGTGTGGCTGATGAAGCCGCCCACGCTGCTCACTCTGAGTCTGCTCTGCGCGAGGCATGCAGTCCGCGAAGGCAAGCACGAAGCACGGAATAGCTCCGAGGCCGCGTGCACTACGAACAGACGCAAAGTACATGGTTGGACAGTGTCAAAGTATGCCTGCGAATAAAACTCTACTGTGTAGCTACCTGAGGCTGCTACTGCTCTTTGTCGTGCAGTTGCGACCTGTTGCGACTTGCAAGCGTCCCTCTCGGTTATGTCTTCGGCATCGACTTGCGGACTATCGTACACACGCTACCCACCTGGACACTTACCTTGGCAGGACCACACTCCGTTCATTCTGCCGACCGTTGTATTTCGATTCGATCGATGACTGTCAGATGCAAATGCAATGATGAAATACGGTACCAAGGTAGAATACAAGGCAGCACCTGGTTATTCTGCGTGAACTGCATATCTCCACTGAGGATGCAATGAATGTGTGAATGTATGTACGAGCATGTACTCGTCAGTAATGCTGGACGTATTTGGAATAGGCAGACTGCCTCGGCTGGAGAAACAGAGAGATAAGAACTTGCTGTAGACGACTAGGAAGTACTGGCACAGTACGTAGATCGACTGCCAACGCATACTGTCGCCCGGCGCATATACTTCAACACTGTCCAACTACTTTCTGGCGGTCTATGGTCAATGGCGACCTCAGTTGGGCTTATCTTGCCGTCTCGGTTCAGTCCGTCTGTGCCCAGACGTTCTCGAGAGTTCCCTTTTTCATCGCCACAAGGCTGCCCAGTACTTCTGGATTCCGTACATTCTCCCGTATGTAGGTAATCCGCAAAAGCATTCGATTCGTCCCAAGAAGTTCGCATGCAGTTTGTCATTTATGCGAGTTATGTATAATCGGTCACGTAATTGCTGGGTTTCGATCGTCTTTGCATTCCTCTTCGCTAACACCTACCCACTTCCATTGCAAATGGATCCGTACGCGTAAATCCCAGGTACCGGGTCTGTTCATCGCTACCAATTCAAGTTGATCCATGCATCCATTGTAGCTGTTTTTAGGCCTTGAGTACCAAACACGCACCCCTGGAGTATCGACTTACCTACACTACCTACCTTAACCTACATACCTACCTAGGTAGTGGTACTTCGTTGTATCAAACATCCTCGGTGCCTAGAGGGCGACTGAAGGTCTGAACACTGGTTCCGGTCTTCAAGACTCCAGACTGCACAGTACGGATCTTTATTGACATCTGCCACTCATAATCCGTAGTGCACGTATCATACATACCCACGTATCTGCTTGCCAGAATGGATGGGCATTGGCCACAGTACGGCACCCCGCACCGGATGGCCTAGCATATTGGCTGGCAACAAGTTGGCGGCTAGGTGGTCCAGGCAATTGTTTCTCTTCACAGGCATTCCGAGTTGCCTCGCCATCCGTAGGTGTTAAGTGACGCAGCCATGCCGACATATGCCGCAGCTTATGTGCATGATAGCTACAGGCAGTAAGGTAGGATCGCAGATCTGTACGAACACTGAGGAATTGTTAGGAGGAACCGGTCAGAGCTCAGCCACATACTAGCCACACCGAGGGATGCGATGCGATACTCCTGGTGTACGAGTATATCTACCTCAGGTACCTCTAGTGTGTCTGGTGGTTTATGGGGCCGAGGCCTCGGCAAGCAGGGAGCGATGATTACTTTGACATATACCAAACAACGCTGGCAAGGGTGTATATGCCAGTAATGGGTAATCCGGGTATGTTTTTGAAGAGGGACATGACTACATATGCAGATATGGCGTCATGGTAGGAGTGAGTCTTCATCCCGTCAAGGTCGGGTGCACATACAGACGTTGGTAGGTATTTGGTCGGCCTGTGTTGTTGACCCTGACTGGTGACTGCGCTTTTGGAAGAGTCATTGCTTGTACATAATCCGTTTCCACTAATCATGGTGAGCAGCTGCGGCCTGGAGAATTGAGGATTGGTGATAGGGATGTAGGGATATGCAAACGCCGAAGTAGATGGAGTGTTTTGCCATCTGGTTGCTACCCAAGTTCTTTTCCTGTCCAATCCGATCCGATCGCAAACCAAGGATATCCTCCTCAGTGTCTTGGCTCAGCCTCCTGCCGAGTCACAACTATCGCATCGCCTAATGTTAGCCTCGCGAAGTCCGTAGTTGTAGGACAGTGAGACATCCAACCACTCGGCATCTCTTTTCCTGCTTGGAATCCTGCTTCCTCACTGGGCTTTGTTACAAAAACAACGCGGATAATACTGACACGTCGGCCAATTGTGACATTTCTTTTTGTCATATTGGAGTTGCCGCAGTCGAGGCAAGAATCCTTTTGCCTCCGAAAGTCCGCTCGGGCTAACATTAGAATCGGATTTGCAGCAGAGGATTCAGAAACGGCCAGAGCTGAGCACCCCTGGCGGCTGAATTAATAAGTCGGTATTCGAGGTCACCGCGTTCTCCGGAAGGAAAGCGAGTATTCCGTGTTTCGTACATAGTATTCCTTTTAATGACATTCCTTCTACTGTTGGATCCCTGGAGAGCGGATCTACTCCGATGACAATGCTCCGATGGCAATTGGTCTTTCGCACCCTGGTTGTCTGGGGACTGTGATCGACGGCACATCGCGATGTCAGGACGGAATAAGCATACTCATCGTCATTGCAGAGTGTCACCGCGGCACCGGGTGCTTGGTATCGAGACAATCGCCCAGGCGCATACTAAAGCTGGAGAGTCTATTGTGAGAAATTGCCTACCTACCTAGGTAGGTATGTTTGTTTGGTTGGTAGGTAGGTAGGTATGTACTTCGGACGAGGCGCGGAACCATAGAATCCGTAGAGCAGAACGGCGTCGCGGAGATACGCTGGCAGATACACTAGGTGCCCGTATAAGCAGACTACACTAGGTACGTCGGTTAGCTCTCTGCAACGTTGAATTCTGGTCAGTCGCCATGTAACTAGATGCTACATGTAGCGACGATCCTTTATTCAGTAAGCATCCCAGACTTTGTCGTGGATAACTTGTGGCATAACCATGGCTCTACTACAAGGTACTGAGGAGCCACGGGTGCGACGACGGGCGTTTGGCAAAGCTGAACAGAAGAAGAAGAGGATGAATGCGAGAGCAGAAATGTTGTGTGTAAGGACGAAGTACGAGGAGGCCGTTCCGCATGCCGTCCGCTGATAGGCAACTGTCTTGGTCTGAAACTAAAATGAAGGCCGTCCGACTTCTGATGGCTTTTCTCCTCGGCCCAGCGAGAACTTCGCTTCGTACTCGCAAGACATCTTTCGCACTTGGTAGGTAGGTACCTACTGCACCTGCACCTGCCTAACGACTGTCGTGCTATCAATTCCGTGGTAGGTGCGAACTTGTAGAGTTTCGGAGTAGTGCATTGTCGGAGGTGGCCGGTGGTGGATGAGTGCCTCAACTGCTCTAATCCAGATACGGTTACTCTGCACCCCCACCGAAGCCTTAGCCTCGAAGAGGTTAGACATATCTGCTATTTTAGCATTCCCACCAAGAATTAGAAAAAATTCGCTGCTTACTGTTCGCAACGCCAGTTAACACCTTTTGTGGCAGCATACGAAGTACCTACTGCCTACATACTACCTATTAACAGTACGGATTAACTACTCGTACGAAGTAGGTAAGTATTTATCTCAAACAACGAGGAACGTGAGCGATGACGTAGTCAGTCGCTATTTCCGCCCTTCATGCGTTGTGAAAATCGAAGGTGGGTGGTGGGGATGAGTTAAACTTGCAGCGAATACAAGACAGCCGCACACAAAAATTTTCCAAATCCCTACCCCTGGGAATCCCAGCTCCATCTAGCGCATATTCATCGGACTTAAGACGTCGACCTGCAGCTGAATTGTATGGAAAGCACCCCTGATGCTGCATACAATGCATAATGCATGGCTTTCGGGCCTAAAAAACATGTGCTGTACCTACATGGAAGATAAACAGGCACGTGTTTGGGTGCTTCTCGATATCCATTACTCCGTAACGCTGTGGACGCCTTTAGGGAGTCGGCAACTTGAGTCTTCTGTAAGAC
Organism: Xylariaceae sp. X170; assembly: GCA_028637755.1. NCBI lineage: Eukaryota > Fungi > Ascomycota > Sordariomycetes > Xylariales > Xylariaceae > Xylariaceae sp. X170. Next base: position 37,390 of record JAJFDJ010000157.1, read on the forward strand.
AACACGCATGTGAAAGCCGTAGGTAGATGAATCGTTGACTGTATTCCGTACGTTGATCCATAGACGTACGTAAGTTGTAAATAATTTCAACCTGCAGAGGCTTTCGATAGAAGCGCTCTGGTCACATTCATTAACCCTGCTTGTATTCCATAAAATGCCTCGTTTTACGGTCAAAGAGAAAATACGCTTATGAAACTGGGTTAACAGCAATGGCCGATGAGCTGTCTAATGGAATTGAGTTGTTAGCTGTCTTTTGAAATGCTGTTAATTAGGACGGTAAAAATGAATCGAGTTGACATGTAAATTCGGTGTGCGTAGGTAGATTCTCTGGCGCCTTATCAAGTCTCCAGCCAGGCACCACCCTCGACTATGTGGGGGAAGTCCACATCGATCTTAGCTCCTTGTGGTACTCGTATGTACTTAGGTAATAGGTATATTATATAGCAGTTGGCAAAAGTATTGCACACCCGAGTTACGACAGTTAAACAACTGTACGAACTGTCTACTACAAACTGTCTAGCACGTAGATAATTATAACTGTTAAATCTCCGGCCAACGGTTTATTTCCGTTCAATTGACAGCGCAGTTTAGTTGATTAAAAGCTCCGTCTTACATTTCAGCTCTCGCCAGTTCCAACAACATCAGGTACCTACCTCATGTACCCATGTACGTAATCCGGTTGAGGTACGTACCTGGATGCCGACGGAGTGGATCGGGCCTTAATTAACGATGTGGGTCCACAGGCAAGGTACGTGATAAAGCCCTGCGTAACAGCAGATTGCCATGTGACCAAGTTTTGTCGACGTATTGATAAGCAGGCGCACACCATCAACTGAGGTTTATTTTTGGCCAACTTGTGCTTCAACTTACACAATTCACACTAAACTCCTAGACAGCGGCCTAGATTTCAATAACTCGAAATCACCCGTTTCTCAACCGCACACCGCTTATCATGTGTCAATGCGGTCAATTACTCATATCCGACTTGTAACAGGTCGCTGGCTATGTACGATCAGGAGGCAAAGCCACAATTTCACACTTGTACTTCGTAGGTGTGGAGTTAATCTACGAGGACATTTTTCGGCCAGAGATATGCTTCTAGCTTAGTGGTTCTGACGACACATCGATCATATCCAATCGCTCTAACTTCGGGAGGCTGACGGAAGACTTTCACGTGAGGCCTTCATCAAAGTACGCCGTATGGTACAAACTATCATCACGCGGCATGCATGGGCGTGCGACCCTCCAATGTTGTAGGTGAGCGGTGGTGTCGACCCCCAAGATGATCCAGAATCCCCTCAGAATTACCGGCTTGCCTATGCATGGAACTCGGAAGATGCGCAGCCAGCGCTTACGGCCTTTATTATACCATACGAACTAATTATGAAATGTGTACGTGAGTGTTGGCATAAGTAGGTAGGCACTTTAGGGGCAGGTACGGATTAAAGGATGCCTGCCTAAGGCATGGAATATATGTGATGTAAGTGCGGTTTTCATGGGTATTGCTTCGTAGGTAGCAGATCCTAGGTAATCTGTAAACCAAACCTAGGTATCAACCGAACTGGTAGGTACGACAATGATGCAGGTTCAATGCTGGGCAACGAGGGCATCCCAGAGTGACCTGTTTTCCAGCGTGCATGGGCCGACTCGTACAGGTACCTACACCTACACCAGTCAACCGTCGCATTGCGTGCTGCACCCAATGGAAGTACCTTGCCTATTTCTGCCATGGTAGCCGTCTTAGCGTCAGTCATCAACAGATCGGAATGCGACTAGGGACACTAGCTTCGGCATTCTCACCGTCCGGAGCGTACCGTCGTTTCTAGCGCCTACCAGATGTAGCAAGTGTATCCAGACGCATTTGAAACGAAGCCGCAGAAGAGCACACACTTCGCTGGCCTTGCGTGAAATGTAGGTACTCGTAAGGACTTCCACTTCCTGCAGCGTTGCTCACATTAGACTTTCGACAACCGCCGTTAACGCTGGACCAAAATATCCTTGGGGACGGCAACGCATTTAAGCTTAATTCGAGGGACCCAGTCTATCCACTTAGCCGTGCAGTAGAAGTAGGTAATACCTTGTAACTACGTATTTACTTGCCGTATTTTACTGGCAGGAATCAGGCCGGTTTCTCGAGCAACGAGATCTTAATATCGTGTTGATTGACATGGTGATGACTACGGGATAATAGTGCGCATATACTGCAGCTCAAGTCAGGTTTGGAATGCAGACTCCTGATCCTGAATGCTATGGTTATCTTTTCTCATGTGACTCGCAATACCTACTTGCAAATCCTTTCTCCTGCGTGGCTTGGACTGTATGGCGCCTGACTACCGACATCCTGAAGTGCGAAATAGGTACCTACAGCCCGTTTTTAGTTGCATTTGATTCATTATCAGAGGCATTCGATTCACTCTCCGAACATTCGATTCACATTCACCGACTTCAGGCACGAGTCAACACTATCTCTGCTGTGCCATCCTACACTGCATTAGCTGTACACTACCTGGAGCGCTAAGCACTTCGAATTGCAATCCCTCTTATTTAACTTATTGATGCCTGGACACGTCAAACGGTAGAAGGCGAGTAGCACGCATAATAGATCCTGTCGCTAAATGCGATTTGCAAGTCATGTATGTAGGTACTCGTACCGCCCCCTTACATTGTTGGCATCTCTTGAGTTGCAACTGCGCTACGCTGACCTTGTGTGGGGGTTTGTCTTTTTCCGTGTTCTCGGTCCGGGCTCGATTCAGAGAAGTGGGTCTGTAGACTCGGATACGTCTCAGGAAGCCGCCCGTGAGCGCCGGGTGAGTGTTCCGTAAAGGGAGGTGCTACCCATTTTATTCCGGAGTGTCCCAGGAAGGCACGACCCGTTCGCGCACAACGACATCTGATAAGCTGGGGAAGGTACGGTCCGAGATGATCGGTGTCATTCGATCTACCTACGCGTAAACGACGTCGTGCACAGAGTCATTCTTCTTTCACAGCCACCGCCAAGTCATGCTCTAGTAATCCGTCGTGCACTCGCTAACATCTCTAGTATTTGCATGCATGAACTGCTCTCGATAGCTTCATGCTTCGCCATGACATGGACAGATTGCAGGTGCACGACCGCCTGCCTTCGATGTAAAATCGCATCCTTGGATGGACAGCGATGGCTTTTTACCCCGCATGTAACTGGCCGAGACGATGGCAGATGGCGGGGTACTATGGGGCGGATACCCATGTCCTATCGTAGCGTAGGTACCGTAGCATTTGGTGCGAAGAGGTGCTACGGCCACGGCCGCAGACATGGATATGGTGGTAGACGAGCTTGGGCCTAGGTACCTACCTAAATAATGTGCCAGTCTGCTCCATGGATGAAAGCGAACGACACTCCATGATGCAACTACGATTCCTCTGTTATGCTACGCCGTATGCCGGACATTGAGCTTGTTCCTGATCGCCTCGAGCGTCGGTAAACTACTAGTACCTAACACTCACCTTCAAAAACATACCTACACGTGTACGGAGTATGTAGGTACTACCTGGAGAGAGCTCTTCAGGCTGCATTACTAGCAGGATGTACACGTGTTGGTGATGTGGTGATTGGGCAGATGTTGTCCAGCTAAGTCACAAGCGCTTTTCTAGTCTATTCTAGAGGCCATTAAGCACATGTCTGCAACCTCGATCTGCACTGTTGTTTTTGGTACATTTTGCGATCTTCTGAGACCCCAAAACACACATCACAATAAACAACCTCATCCAGGTTCTCGTCTGGATTGCGTACGCAGTAGGTCGAGTGGGTTCCGGCAAGTGAATGGGAACTAGTCCCCTGAGCATCGCCATCTCAGGACCAATCGGTTAGCAGTTCCAAGTCATTGGGACAACGGGGCCCTTTCTAATCCCATAATGTAGGAGGCTATCTCGACACTACACGATGGCTCACCTAACCGGTGCCTCGCCAATCTTCCTTGACACATGTGTTTAGCCACCTTCATTACGGTAAGAGTTTTCCTCACCCCACTCCCGTCTGTGCTGGTGCCGATCCCTTCAAGTGCTAATTCAGAGGAGCCGAATGCGCTGCACTTCGGGGCTATAGTATAGATCCCTACATATAGCATCGAGGCGGACTACCTACGTACCTCGTAGGTGGTAGACTCATGGTGTAAGTCCCGGGTACACGCACTTTGCACACCGGCTCTTCTTGTCCTCGCCTGGTTTTGACCGGTCGCTTCAGAGTCCATCTTCCACCTACGCCAACGGCGACATTCATATGACTTTTCTACAGTAAACACCCTACGATCAACAGCACACGAGAATGTACAAATTTACACCCACGTATATGTTACGAGTAAGCAAGAGACAGAGCCTTTTTATTACCATCATCACTCATGAGATGTCTTAGCCATCTCAACTCCAGATCGACAAACAGTTAGCTCCTGATTGGCCCTGCCTACCTGTCTCGACGTGACGTTACATCCCAGTCGCCTTGGCGTCTTCTGTGAACAAGGCCACCTGCTCCTCCCCAACCCTCCAATGAGCTTCTCTGCGGCGCCACAAGTGTGGGCGGGCGAGCGGTCTGAGCCGCTACTGATCCGCAGCCCTGCTTGGCACTTGCTGGCAGAGCGCAACAAGAGCTCGCAAGCCACCCCTACTTAAAGGGCTAGGTAGGTACTGCGACACTACGGAGTACATGGGAGAGACCAACCAAATCGGTATCGCTAGCGTACGTTTTCTTCTTAAAACCGGCATATGGCTGGGCCTTTTAATCTCCGAATTTACTTGAACGTGACCTTGAGGAATTCTCACCTGCCCGTACACTCCGAAGTACTCCTACTCCGCCATATCCCGTACACGTGATTCTTTATACTCGTAACTCGGATTACAATAGGTAGGAAGCGAGTTCTTCGTCGTCCATCGTTGAGTTGTTATGTAATTTGTACGTATGAGTTGAGGGTGAGAGTGTATGTTATCCAGACAAAACCGGAGCTTCGATAGGAGGTAGCTTAGAAGAGGGTTACTACTTGAAGTGGTTTAGCCGCACCGTCTCTTGGTGAACGAGTTGATGTGTTGTACAATACAACAGCGAAGACACTTCAACTGATTCAACCATTAATCTATCTCTTAAGATCGGTTTATATTGCCCGCACACCAAACGAGGCACGTGCGAGTATAACCAAGCACGTGCAAGCACGTACGTGCTGTTAGGCATAAACTACACATCATATCGAACCACCCGATCGGATGAACCAGAGATTCTAACATCTTGGACTTACACACATGCGCAACCCTGCAAGTAACAAGTCTCCCGATCAAAAACGACAGGATGCATGTCAGAATCTCGAAGAACTTTCCATATGACTTCAGCCTACGAATGAGACGAAACGTCAACGCTCACGCAGATAGACCCTGAGATAGTACCTGATGATGAATTGATACCGACTTAAGGTCCAAGACAACGCTCTTGGCGAGTACGAATACTTTCAGTAGGTATTTCGTAGACTCTCCCCAACCGACACCGAAAGAAGGGGTGGGGCTGTGGCACGAGTTGGCAATGCAGATCATGCATGTCAAATTGTGGCTCCCACTTTTCATCATGTACGAGTACTCGTACATCCTATCTACTCGTATGCCTGTTGCTAGGTAGGTCAGTTGTACCGTAACCAAGGTTCCTTGCCAGTTGGAACTCGGTAGGAGTTGGTAGGAGTGAAACCAAGCACAATTCTCCGTTACGCCAGCACGGATCACCGGTCCAGACTCTCTCTCTCTCTCTCTCTCTCATCTTACCGAGGAGGAGGAAGATAGCAAATACGTAAGCACCGCAAATCCAAACCTCAATTCGAGAAGGTCTCTCCATCTGAGAGATTGTACGGACTACCTATACCATTGCTTCCTCAGACCGCGGTTAAAACCCCCATACGTAGTGGTAAACATGGGTAGATCATAGGTTGGAAAAGGTCATCCGTAATTAGCATGTTAGCGGGAGGAATAGGGGTTCCACTTTTCGCATTAGGGACTCGTTGAATCCGTTGCCAGGTGGTTTGTTCACTCAGAGCCGAAGACAGGGACTTGTAATCAGAATACATATCCCGGTATTCCTACTTCTCATAGTGATACCTAGCTTTAGACTTGTCTGGACCGAGGAATATAGGACCGCGACATTAATTCCGTAATTCCGCATCTTGAAACAAAAAAAAAAAAAAAGAAAAGAAAAGAAAGAAAAAAATACTGATTAGTAGGTCCGTAAAAGCGCCCACGCGATGCTTATCTAGCGGACCGCGAAACGAAATTGTGTTGTATGTTTACAGTCTAGGTGGGTTGGTTAGTTTACGTAGGTAGTGGTTTAGTTAAGAAAAAAAAGTCCGTTCAAGAAAGACAGACAGCTCTTAACTAGCTGTTTGAACTTTTGGCAAACCGTCGTCCTGTCTAGTGTGACGACGGCTCCCAGGAGTAGTCATGTCGGAATCTCGGAAAAGGCACCTAGCAGTCGGACGATAAATGTAGGATTTTGAACCTGGGCTTTCAGCAGGGCTGGGTTGCCTCCCGTTGAAGAATCAAGACGGACGAGCGAGCTTTGAAGAGCTGAAGATAGTAGCTACGAGTAGGTAGGTAGGTAGTTGAGTATCTCGCAACCGAGAACTATTTCGTAGTCTAAAGTCACGAGTTAGGCTGGGATAACGAGTAAGTAATACCGTGTAAGCAGCTCATGGTGCCTAGGTACCTAGTTGTCAACTTCACCTTTTAGCCTCTGGAGACTTCGCGGAATAACAAGTGATCATTGGCTGCGGAACGACAGAGGACGACAATGCCTTCTTTCGTGCGGCTCAATTTCAACCTGCAGCAACACTGGACCACATCTGGTTGATCACGTCTGCGTCTATACACTATCGGCTAGCGACCCAACACTATAAGGCAGGTTTCCCCTTTCTCCTATGCCCTTTGGAGCGTGGTGAGTTGTAAACTCCTTGCCTAGGCAAGTACAAGTACGTATTCGTACTTCGTTACGGCGTAGGGCCCACGACTCCACGAGGGCCGAGATATAGATAGATACTGATCGGCAGTTCAGCCTTACTAATAAGTATTTCCGCGACTTTGAGAGGCGGGTATCAACGTAGCTATCTCGCGAGGGTTTCATGGGCGGAGGTTCGCTACACTGCAAAGGTCGTAGACTCGTCGTTATTATGGGTTGAACGGTGGAGTGGGCTATGGCGGATTCCGTTGGAAGACGACCCATCTTACCCACTCCATTTGCCGTTCAGGGCCAGGTTCGTGCCCTTTAAGCCGTTATTAGGCCGCGCGACTCGTGTGTGTTCCTAGGGTAGCTGCTCTGAGTCTAGTCCCGCGGCGTCACTAATGTAGATAGGTACTCCACCAGTGTAGATATGTAACTCGCAACTCGCCCGGCCTAACAACGGCTCGCTCTAGTCCCGTCCTCCTTCCGCCGAGTTCTGCGAGCCGTTTAGCTCCTCGGTCGGGCGAGTAATAGTGCGCCGCTACGCTGCGCTAGGGCACAGGTTTCCTAGCTTGGGATTGCGGTGTCCATTGCGGTGTCCAAGTGGCATGATGCTACCTAGGACTACCTACCTACGTCCGTCGTCCACAAGACTCCAGAGGCTAGAGCTGAGTAGGTATCAGTACTCATGTACCGGCGCACGTATGTACAGTAGCGCGAGCAGTACCTACGTTAGGGGCCTCTCTGTCGTGAATCCTGCGAATGCCCCTCGAAATTCGGAATGCCTCGATGCCATGCAGAGTGCAGTTCAGGCGGGCATGGGTGTGCGTCGTCTTCTCTCGCTAGGCCTCATTCAGTTCCACTACTTCACGGGTATGCAGCCGACGGGAATGGGAGTGATATTTTGCGAATAGGGAGGGACTTGTACGGAATAGTACTCGTACTGCGTAGTTGGTACATACGAGTAGGGGGGAGTTGTCCAGGGACAGGTGTTGATAGGCTTCACTTGCCATGTTATGTACGAGCACCCGGATGTTTCTATATTGAGCCTAGGCGTCTTAATTCCCGATCTTATTCCTGTTCAAAATAGCATCCAGTGGATCGCTATCGTCATCGTCAGCGTCATCGTCATCCTCACGCCATGGGCCCCGCCGTCACGACTCGGTGGCTGTTATACCGGATCGCCTCTGCCACCTTCGACCCTCTCTCCTGATACCTTAGGCTTAGGCACTTGTTCAGAATGTTCCAGAAAAAGGAGACGATGAGAAGTGCTGCGTCTGGAACGTCGAAGAAGAAAGACAAGACAGAGATAGTACGGTCACCACCTTATTCATTAGCCTCATCGTGATGGGCAGATCTCAAGATCCCATCACGTCGATCTTTTCGGCGCCCTTCGGTTCTGGCTTTCCGTTCCCGTCAGCCACACGAGCAAGGGGCTCCAGCAAAATGCGGGATATAAGTGACTTACTCGTGCCCACGAGAAGCCCAGTGAGTGAAAACTATTCCGCACATTATTGCCTACCGTACCTTGAAACCTGAACACCGAAGTGGATTCCCACGATCTCTCTCCCTCTCTGATTTTTTTTTTCCCTCGCTAATTTTGCCCGAAGCTGCTTTTTTTTCTTATCCCACACCCCCCTCCACCCTCCCCCCTCCCCCCTCCCCTCGTTTCAACACGGCCAGGACGTGTGTTAAGAAAAAATTTATCATTTCGCGGCACCCGGTCCTGTTCCTCCACTGGCGGGACTTGGCATTTGTCTTCCCTTCCCTTGATTACCTGGAATAGGTAGTTACTTCCAGCCTTAGTACAGTAAAAAATCTGGGGAAGTGGATGGACCGTGGCTCTTTTCTTTTTTGCCCAAACCTCAAGTGTGTCTTTAGTCCGGTTCACGCCCTGGTTCCAGACCGAGAGAAATACCTCCCGGTACCTACGAGACCTGCCTACCTACCTACCTACTACCCTAGTCTACCTGCTAGGAAAAAGCTGGCGAGGAAAGCCATCTTTAACGGCGGCTTCGTGTGTAAAACGGCTCATCCAGGCTCGGCGGGACGGGAGTCGGATCCGACCCCTCCCGGAGCGATCACGGGTACCGGTAGACCTACTAATGCCTGTGAGTGACAACGTTCGTTGGAGAACATGATGGTACGAAGTACGGCGAGAGAATCGCGCGTGAGGGTGCGCCGCGCCGTAAGGAAGGCAGAATATGTTACGTCACATCACATCCACGCTTGGGGTAGGGAGGATCTAGATACCTACGCTCTTGTGCCTGACGCCGAGCCTTGGAGGAACTTCGGAGAAGAGGGGCTAGCTGCGCGCAAAGCCCTCTACTAAAAGAATCCTGTTCATGCATGAAATCTCTTGTCCTTTCTCTCTTCCCACATGCAGCGCAATTCATCTTGTTCAGGGGGCGATGAGAGAGAGAGAGAGAGAGAAAAGGGGGGTTGTTCGAGAGCTCTCCCACGTAATCCGAGTGAATTTGTCTTCTCTGGGTAAGCATTGAGTCGATTGAAACATCTCAATATCAAAAGGTGAAAGTCGAGATCGCACCACGGAGGGTTCGAGATCGGAAAATGAGAATCCTCCGAAGCTGCCTCAGAATCTAGGCCCCTGATGATCATGGCTGTGGCAAATGAGTGATTATGTCCTCGCCCTCCCCACGACTAATCATTGCAACGGCGACAAGTAATACGGGCGAGGAATCTGTCCGACAAAAGACGACAGGTGACTCGGTTTGTGAAGCGGACGACCCAAAAACAAACAGTTCCCGCGATGTGTACTCGTAGGTCCTCCTCGGATGTCGCGGCGGCACATACTGCTCAAATCAGAGCCCATGGTCGGTCTAGGCTGGTAGCCTGGGAGCACCATCTGTCTAATGCAGACTACATGGAGCGTCTAGTACGGAGTCGTGCAAGTACATGTAGTCACTCGTGCGCTAGCCAGAGAGCATGGCGATGGTTCTTGAACCTGCATGCGGCAGCGGTACTCGAACGAGTTAGACCTCCCTTCGTTCATCCGCGGCGCTTGCAAGTCGCACGCCGTTACATCCACTACGCCGCACTAGCAACGAGGCCATTTCCATGACAACGGCCCTTTCCCTCCACTGTCAAAGGGCAGGGCAAGGGGAGAAAGCGTTCATCTCGGAACGGGATACCTATCTCAGCTCCCCTGATGGGGCTCCCTTCCTCGTTAACGACACCTACGAGTACCCAATACCTAGCGTTGGTGTCGACATGTAGGTATTCAGTAGCGGCCTCCGTCTTAATCTCTCTTCAGGCCATGTGTCGTATGGCTCTGGAACCCTCGTCCCTGTTTTTACCCCGGGTTTTCGAGGCCGGACCGAATGGGTTGAGGCTAGCGGCGCCCATGCGTGCAGAAGTCCCCAAGCCAATCGAGGAGGATTCAAGGTACCGGTACATAAGCTGAACTGCCGTATGACGGGGCGAGGGAAGGGAAGGCAAGGGAAGGGAAGAGAGAGGGGCAAAGAGGACAGACTTGGGGCGGCGGAGGTGGCCGACTTTTTGACAATGCACACTACCTGGCCTACATCTACACTAGGTCTTAGTCTCTGTGCAGAACGCAGCTGGACTCTTGGAGGAATATCGATGATTGTACGGATACGGTAAATACCTACATAGGTTTCTAGCGGTAGGAGATGCGCTCCGTTTTCACTGCTACGTTGTGACCTGGTGCGTGAGGACGGAATAGGTCCCTCACATTACTCGTAGAATGCTGTGTGCCCAGAAGGCGTCATAAGGGGAAGAAGCCGAGAGACCATATCGAGCTCGCGTGTTGATGCAAGGATCAAAGAGGCCTTAATGCCGGGCTATGTCATCGATGCCTGATCATCGCGTGCCATTGGGTGGCGCAGAGTCGACTCGATGAGCAGAGGAAGGGGTCGGTAGTAAGGAGTGTGCGGAAAGGTACTCGTACTCGTACATGGCATCGGCGGACGAAGACGGGTTACTAAATCTGACTTGAGAAGCGAGGAGTCATGACAGAGACGATGACTCCACTTGGATTGTGTCTCTCCCAACGTGAGGAGCACGACTACATTGTGATGATGGTTCGTGCTTGGTACGTCTCGAGGAAACATTCAGGTAGGTATTCCGTAGACAGGCAGTATCTAGACGCACGAATGATGAGAAGGCATGACACCGGTTGTCTAGGGGTCGGCGTCACGACGTGTGATGGAAGTGTGCACGAGTACTTGACTCTTTCTTCACTTCGGCATACTCATAAGGGGAGTCGTTGTCATCGACGCTGGCTCACTCTCTGGCATCTCAACCTGCATATGCAAGCATCTGCACACCCTGAGTGCCTACATTGCAGATTTCTTAAGCATGGTCTTTTGCCAGAGTATGGGGGGGAACCAGACGAGGGCCTGCCAACAAACGTCATATTTGGAGATCGGATTCTTTTTTTTTTCTGCAGGGAACAAACCACCTCCTGCTGTCTTGTTGACTTACCATACGGTCAACCCCTTGAATAAGTCTATTTCATGGAACCTGGTAGGCACCAATGTGCGTTACGACGTGGCTGCAGCAGCGCCAAATTCACGCACAGCCCTTCTCCCTCTCCCTCTCTCTCTTTCTCCAACTATTATCACATCGCATCGGTTGAATCTTGGCCCGAGATAACCCGCCCCCGTGCTCCAGGTTCGTTTACGTACGTTAGGAGCGCGTAAAAAGTACTACGTCGCCGGGATCTCCAATGTGGGAGACTAGGTGGGATCCCGACGGTAAGCGGCCGGTGAACTCCCCCCATGAAGCGGACCAAGCATGCACACCGGGTGGTCTGAAGGTACGGTAGGTACTCCAAAAAGCTGGAGAAGAAGGGGAATCGTCGCCGTGATGAATAATCGCGTGCTTAATTGGCGACCGTTTGTTCGAGATCTGGGCCTAGATGGAGTCAAAAACAAGTCAGAACAGCCACAGCGGGCACGTGGTTTCCGTCAGGGATCCGGGGAGCTCAGAAGACGGACGCGGAGCGGAGCGAGAGAGAGAGCTGGCGATATCGAGTTGACCCGTGCGTTCTAGTCAGGGGAACTGAGCTCTCAAACGACATCTCTCTGTAATCTCGAGACCGAGGTTGAAATCTCAATCTATCTTGCGTCGCGAGTCTTCATTTCTTCCCTTGTCTTGGCCTGTCTTGTCTCTCGTATGATTGCCGAGACGAACATATTTACGGCTTCCCCTGGGAGGCCTCGACAACGCGCAGAAAACCGTCTAACGAATTATAGCGACAACCTCGGCTTCAACAGGGCAGTGTGTATCCCGTCCAGAAATGCAAATCAAAGGAGCAAGGAGCATCAGCGCATAGGCAGAAAATTGGAGAGAGTCATGTTAGGGGAGGTAGATTACTCGAGACAAGAGACAATGCGAGAGTAAACAACAGCGCAACGGCTGGACCTCGGCTTTAACCGAGCAATTGAGACAACAGATCTTGTAATTCCGTATGGATTGCGAGGATATCAACTCATCGCGATAGGTAGAGGACTCTTGTCCATTCTACCTAGCCTCTGTATCTCTCTGATGGATAGTGTGAAGCTGTCTTGCTGACGCCATGCAGAAGAGATGGTGAAACTCCTAGACTCCGGCTAAGCCGAAAAGACCAAGAGTCCAAGATAATGAATCGAATCCTGACGAAAAATTTACTGTCTACCTACTCGTACATGATCCGAGAATCGCGAGAGACTCACTCCTACGTTCTAGCCATCGTTGATGTCGTGTCATGGTCAATAGGAAAAGATAGGTATCGTGTTTTGTTTATTTTTGTCCATGTTTATTTAGTCTTGTCCACTTTGCACGTCTCACCTCCTGGGCGCTGCCGCGAAGGGCCGCAGGAACCGATGCGCATAATGGCGTCTAAATATGCATAAGGCGGCAATTGTCCTGGTTCGCGACCTATCGGGGTGGAGGGATGATCCAGAGCCTCGAACATGCCATCCTTGGGTCAACACAGTCACACACAGAGCTACCCATCGGCGAGGGGAAGGAGGGTAGGCAGGCATTGGGATGGTTGCGGTAGTATTGATGCTTAGCTTACGTCTTTTGTTACGCCCAGGAGACTTGAATGTGTCTGTTTCGAGTACCTAGCCTCTTTTCTGAGACTCTGCATAGCTTGTATTATTATAGGTGATGCTATTAAATGTCAAGACTCAAGCCCCAAGCCTCTTCCACCCGTTGAGACCCATAAGAACGACCAGAAAAAGGAACTCGTTCAGCCTTATCGCCCCGTAACTACGTAATGGTGATCGGTGTCTACGAATACGTCAAGATACTTGCCCACCGAGTTGCTTCATCACTGAAGACCTGCAGCCGGTCAACTCGAGTGGGGGGCCTCTCGTGGAGAATAGGAGTCGATGGCATCGAGACTCCATACTACCTTGCATCATCCCAAGTGACTGAGCCATGCATAGAAACTCCTCTTAAGGTCTTTTGGGACAAGCTGTGGAGTCGTCACCTCGATTCTGCTCACAGTGGAGCATCGGAATGGGAGCAATCCTTCGGGAAATCCTGGCAGCGGCTCAACCCTTCCTCGAGCCTCAGCTCAAGTCCGCGGCTCCTAGTAGCGATCCCGAGGGACTTTTCCGAGTCAAGCGTAACTCTCGGTACCGACCTATCTGGAAAGGAACGCAAAACGAGAACAGCATGAGATATCGTGAAAGACTGGGCAGTCGAGCATGTGAGCTTCACGAGTCAAGAGGCGACATGAAAGGAGGCGAGGAGCAGGTCCTTCAAGCGATTCAAGGGGGGGCGCGTTAGCCTTGCAACCCTTTCTCCAACAGATGCATCTAATTAATCTGTGACCTGGGAACGCTTGCTTCTATCTCGCCTTTCGCCAGGGAAACAAAAAGAAAAAAGCTACCTACACAACGTTACGCTCTTCCCCCCACCCCACCTCACCCTGACTCCTGAGCGACCGCGCTCGACCGGGACATGGATGGGAGCCGAGGGGCTCCTCCCTCTACTCGTAAGGCACTTGGAAAAAGTGGCGAAGGTAGATCCCGTCCTGGGGTGGGATTCCTGTATACGACCCGTGCTAGGTAGCCGGACGCTTCGGTCATTAAATCCGCCAATAAGTTCCCACTTGCTCCTTCGGTTAACCCCAATGTTACCCATACGTGGTATTCGGCTGCCGAGTTGACAGTAGACACTTAGGTACTGAGTGGACACGTTACAGCGAGGTCGGTCGATGAGGTCTAGCATCTGACATGGAGAATCGGAACGAGTCAAGCTCTTACGAGATGGAAATGGATCTTGAGGCTTATTAGGAGTTGGCGATAGTTTTGTGTCATAGCCTCATAGACAGAGTGGCCGGTCTCTGTAGGCACGCCGAAGAGAGGACAGGCTACTGCGAACGGAGGACCATGAGATTGGTAGCTTCTGAAGCTCCTTGAAGCTCCTCGAAATGTCTCGTTCACCTCCATTCATAGTCTCGGACTCTACGTGATAATACCTAGCAGGTTGTAACTGTACGATAAGCAAGTAGCATAAATCATTTGAGAATGTATATCGAAGACGACCACCTCGCAGTCCATGTTGAACTTACTAGGTATGCTCGGTAGTTCTCAGGACTGGGATTCTCCAGACGAGCCATCATGAGTCGTAGACGATGATATCTCTAGTTGCCTGCTTAGCCTCAAAGTATTAATAGAAGAGGTCTAGAGATAGTAAATCTAGAGATAGTAAATCTAGAGATAGTAAATCTAGAGATAGTAAACTTGTTCCATCGACCTTCCGCAAACGTCGTAACACCAAGAGGTGGTCGGCATCAGTTAAGGATCAACCAGTTGCGGCTCCAATGCACATCCACGAACGGTACTTGCGTCCAACTACTCTGACAACGCGATGGCATGATCACATGCCTGACAGATGAGCATGTCTGACAGATGAAACTTGACGTCTTGCATAGATTAAGAAGGAGTCACAGATAGAATGATCCTTCAGAGGCGCAAGCGTGGAGATGTGAAAGGTGAAACGAAGATAGCTTCATCTCCTATTCTTCACGTAAAGGGGGACTTTTGTGTCAAAAGGCCATTGCATGTCTGGCAAGATCGCGACTGACTCATGACTTTACACTGACACCTGCTCCTTTCGAGCACCGCCAGGACGATCAGCATGACTAGAATCCGGCAGGCAGGGAAAGGGGGCTAGCTAGGTATCACGATGAAGGATACTCTGAACGAATTACATCTTCAGACACATATGCCGGGCAAAGCCCTAACGAGGAGGAGGTGAAGGATTCGGTTAAGCTATGCGAGCATGCGAACCAGACGGACTTGACTCGTGAATGTCGCTCTACATCGGGCAGGAGGATATCAGATCTCATACTCCGAGACACCAAAATCTCTTTCACATGGCGCTGGGCTTGTTCGACTTAATTTCTCCAGAGCCGAACACGATGGTACGAAACTACGACAGAGCAACGCCATGATGCGCGCATCCATTGATCCGTAGGCGTTTGTGGAAGAATGCCGACGAGACGAAGGGACAGGCCGCTCGTCCGAACCGAAGAGAACCGATCACCGGTAAGGTGGATCGGAATGTCAACCTATGAGATCCGTTAGCAAAGAATCAGTCAGAACCGAGAAGCCGCCGGCGTTAGACACGTGCTATTAGCAGACTCTCATTGTCGATTTTGCAGTATGGAAAGGGGGTAGTCTCTCATCGGCTGTCATCCACTGTACAAACGCTGGCCGAAGATGGCAATGTTGAGATGAATCTGGTTCTGCCTGTGTTTCCTAGCATACGAAATATGCCTGTAAGCTGAATTGCCTTGATTTGGAAGTGTTGATTACCACGTATGCTATGCCGCCAATTTGAAACTCCGTGATCTGTTCTTCAAGGGCGCATCGACCTTGTTTGGTTCGGACAGAACAAAGATTTTCTCAGGAGATTCATAAACACTTACGTGCTCGAAGATAATTCGGTAGCATCCCCAACGAGAATGGTAAGAATTCGCTCACGATGAGCAGAATAGGAGAACTGACATCAACGTATAACAACTTGACCGTAAGCTTCAACGACACTCGCCGTGGAACTGATAGTCCACGGCTCTCTTCACACAATTCCATTGCAGTTTAGCACACATTATTGCTAGATACAACACTCATGACTACCATCCATATGGAGTAGACTCGTTTATCCCTACCGTACCGGAACTTATACCGCAGACCTGTCAGTCACATCGTATCACGTCGTGTTCGTCGTATTTCATGGTACTGCATCACACGGCGACTGCGATGTGAACACCACTGGGCCAAACATCGCATCGTACTGTAGAATCACACCCTATTCTATCGTATCATATCGTAGGCATCGTATCGCATCTCATAGTCGTCCAAGACAGACAGTCCTGCATCAAGATTAGGGGGTAAGATCTGCAGCGTCAGACGTGAGATAACAAACTACCTTGAAAGGAGGCATCGTCCAACATCTTTAGGATCTTGTAGAGAGTTTTAAGTCGTATATATGACAACTGGGCTTAGCATGTTTGAAGAATTTCAGTATAGTCGACGTTCCTAGAGTGCTGGTAGAGTTCATGGCCCGTGAAATACACAGCCAGGTTCACATCGTCAGGGTCAACCATGAGTGTTATTATTACATGGTGAATTGTCCAAACAGTTTATCAAGTTGACTTAGGTGACAACTAAGACAAGAAGGTGTCAAATACAACATCCATTCAGAAACACACCAAGAGCCAAGTTCGTGAGAGTCCAGGTCGTAGGTTGCACTCATCAGTCAGTTCCATACGGACGACGAGCAGACATGTATTACCCAACAGTCGCCAATGTCGACTATCGGGTACAGGTCTGACGCCGATTAGTGAAGCCAACGACACCTGCGCATGGCCCTTTCAAGGCATTCCCACCTCAGACTCGAGAGATGAGGCGTGATACTGTTCCTAGCAGACGTGTGCTCAACATCCAACGCTCGATAGCTTAAACGACAGTCGACATAGCAAAAGGAGTCGACTTGCGACATGTCGACTGAACATCTGAGGCAGGAGATGAGACACTTTAATACAGAGGTGAGGTGAGTCCAGCTGATCAACGTGGAACGAGAATAGATCTCAAGCAAGATCTAGGGGCCAGCACCCACGAAGTAAATGCGAGGAGATGAAGTCGAGCGACGGAATGTGAATACCTGACTTCATCCCTGGATATCTATGCACATCGTTGAAACACCATCATTAACGCTCTATGTATCTGCGACTTCACAATAATCTTGCGACCTACCAGTAAACTCCCATCTACGCACTCCCATCAAGAGCAACGTCTCATATTCAACTGACGACATCTCGTTTACAACCAAACGCCGAGACCGGACATACCGGGGGCAAAATGCAAGTGATTCCAAGACTTATACCCCGGCATCCAGCATCTACAACCAGGTAAACAATAAGCTCGTAGTATCAGATCGACGTTGAACTTCAGCAGGTCGTATATACTGGCTCTCTCTTCGTAAGGCGGGACCATTCATCCGTTTTGCACCGGCAGAGCGTCCGTCCCTGAGATTATGAATCGGATACCGGTATGAAAACGACAGGCCTCCTGCCTCCAGAGGAACTGCCGCGGATGCTGCCACAATAGTCTCATGTAGCTATTGCCGCCCTACATTCAGATGAGGGCCACCACGGCAACGAGAGAGCTCCGCGTAGACGCTGCAATGGCTCTTCTACAGATCTCAGGGCGTGTCATTCACGGTGCCCAAAAAACGACAGATACGACAGATGAGTGGTAGCCAACAACGTACGTCGAGTTCGTTTAGTAAAGGTTACATTCCTGACCGAGAAAGACTGGGTATGATTGCACCGCCATGCTTACTACCTGCCCATGCATTGCAACGTCAGGGCTCGCAGCGTTGAAGATAGGATGGTTGCAATGCAATCTATCGGCCTTATGGCCAGGATCGCTCACGCTATCGTTGGTTGTGATAATGCTAGCTAGGCATTGATACGACTTGTTCGTGCGAGACAAGATAGACATCATGAGGCGTGTATCTGTTCGTGGCTTGAGCTGAGTAGAGTAGAGTGAAGAGAAATCACATTTCGATATGCCAGAAGCAGAAAAGGACAGAAAGAATGAGTTGCAAGATTAAAGTCAGTGGTATTGATCTAAGCAAGTGGTATGTATGCCCCGTTCCCCCCACCGTACGACCTGTGAGTTGAGAAAATCCGAATCTCATTCATTCATGTGGCGATTGCATCCTGGCCACCCTAGGGTATCGTCATGGAAAAACTAGAATTCTGCTCATAACTTGGAAGTCTTTTCTGTGAAAGTCGACTTCAAACGCGCGCGCGACTCAATATTAAAGGGTTTACTCCTTTTTGGGGATAGCGACTGTAGACAACGGCGTTAGCAGGGACACGACACAATGTTTCGAAGCGTTTCAAGGGCCAAGTAGTCGCCGCAAGTAGAGGATGCCAGCGCAGAACAGACAGACACACACAAACATGCTCGGGCCAAGGGAGAGAAGAGAAGAGGGGCTGGCAGTTTTTGAGACTCACTTTGCTCCTTGATGACCTTCTCCAGAGTCTCAGGCTTAGTGGTGGAAGCCCAACGGCCCTTGACCTTGCCGTCGCGACCGATGAGGAACTTCTCGAAGTTCCACTTGATACGCTTGATACCCAACAGACCGGGCTGCTCGTTCTTCATCCATTCGTAAACAGGCTCGGGCTTGTCTCCGTTGACTTCGACCTTGCCCAAGATAGGAAAGGTAACGCCGTAGTTGATCTGGCAGAACTCCTGAATCTCATCGTTGCTGCCAGGGTCCTGGCTGGCAAACTGGTTGCAGGGAAAGCCGAGGATCACAAAGTCATCGGGGTTGGAAGCAGTGATGTCCTTGTACCTAATTCGTATGGTTAGCATGCAAAAGAGAATTAAGGAAAACCTGGAAAATTTTGAGATGAATGGGATGGTCCATTGAGGACTAGATTCAAGCTTGAACCTGGTCGCCTGGACGACAAGCGTGCTGCATAGCGGGAGTTCATGGTGAAATGGCAAACAATCAAGACATGAGAGTCGTCGGGTTGAGAACAAAAAGCATGGATTGGATCTAAGACATACAGCTTCTCGAGACCGGCGAACTGAGGAGTGAAGCCGCACTTCGAGGCGGTGTTCACGACAAGGACGACCTTGCCAGAGTACTCGGAAAGAGGCTTGTCGGCGCCCTTCTCTGTTCGACGAATGTCAGAAATAGAACATTGTCTCGTGCATATGCAAAACTTCTGAAGACTGCGTCTGCCCCGCCGCGCGGGTATATTTGAAGCTCACAGCGCAAAGCTCACGGGATAGAACTTACTGTCCTTGGGAGTGAAGTCCCAGAAAGTGGTAGCAGAGGCCATTGTGACGATGGATCTGACGGTGGCGATGGAGGAAGAGGAGGAGATGGGAGGTGAGAAAATGGGCGAGGGTGCAAAAGTTGCGACTCGCTGCCTCTTATTATAGGTGGGGTTTGTGACGAGCGGACGAAGACGACAAGCCGAGGAAGTTCTGCTTCTGGTCGTACCATTCAACAAAAGTCGATCTTTTCCCGCAGCAACGACAAAAATAGGTACCGAGTTAGCAGGGGGGGCGCTGCGAAGTACCGGTACGCTAAGGAATTACACACATCCGAGAGGTTGAAGAAGGGTCGAGATAGAGACGTGGGTCGACAAGGGGAGATATCAGTGACAGAAACGCCACCAGGGAAAAAGAAGAATCATTGATCAAGTCCACAAAGACTGCTTAGGTAGGTAGGTATACATATGAGGGTAGGAGGCAGTCACAGTAGATACAAGAGCCGACGTACCAATGGCAGACGATGCAGACCGTGAGGAGCTGCTCATGCCCCGAATACCAGCCGGCATTTTGGATGGTACTTTTGGTCAGAGTACGGAAGAGAGAGCGAAATGGTCTGTAGCTGTGCTGTCACGGCAGGTGAGCTGGGTACTAAACCAGCCGGTGTTTCCAGTTGTGACTGAGTGCTACAAGTAGGCAGTTTCAGAGAACCGGAAACGATCAAGGAGCCTGTAACTTGGTGTGTACGGAATACTTTGCTTCCGAGGAGAGTGGTGGTGGCAGAGTACGAGTAGGTACGGATTACGGATATCCGTAGCAGTAGCGCAATCTCGCCGTAGAAAATCCATCTCAGTTGCTGGAATATAACGGAATACAGGCCTATCATGTGCTTCGTGCCATGATATTAGCCACAACCAACCAGCCACGATCCGGACGCTAGCCAGACGCTAGCCCGTTAGCATCACTTTGTGTGATGAGACTAATCGCCATATGGAAAATCAAAAAACTTTCCGAGGCCTTAGCGCCCATCTTAGACGCTCCTAATGTAGATAATAGTGCAGGTGCTGTCGACTCAAGTTGTCAGCAACAGTTGACAAATACCTACGAGGAGGTACCTATCTAGTTCGTCCCTGCCTGATTCTCGAGAACGTGCCTACGAGTACGAGTCGAAACCGCACGCGAACTGGATTTAAAGTACAAGTAAGATATCACGTTCTTCTGTAATCCGTACCTAGAGAAGGAGGTGCGGGATACCTACCTCTTTCCATTTTTCTTGGAAGCTCGAAACTTTGGGTTGGGTTGCAACCTTGATGGATCATGGCAGTCCGGCTCCAACCAGAGCACTTCTTTCATGATTGTCTGCTCGCAGAACCACGCTTCTCGTAACAATGGAAACTGAGAGGTCATACTTTCTTTCAGAGGGGTGACCTGCCTACCACTTATCAATGACGCTGCCATCGATCGTGAATATCATTCGACTGCAAAAAACTGTTTACTCCAAGCACTACGTCACAAGCAATGGTAAGGGCCCTCGATGGAATCCGTAGCGCAGGCACAGATGGTACCCTACGAAAAGTCCGCAACTGATCCATTCTAATCCGTACCTAAACGGATTACTGACAACCAACCAACCGGGTAGGTTGCTCCCGACTAAAAAGATTTGCAATTGTGGCAAGCTACCGGGTTGGTAGCACGCAAGTTCGCAAATGGTTGATCTGAGATGGTGACACATGACCCCTAAATAACAAATCCTCTCCATTCTAATATTGGATAGCCGAAATCGACATTTGTCATACACGTGTCCGATATGAAGCGACTAGAATACTACTGACTTATCTACGAAGTATGCCTACGAGTATCATTGATCACGCAATGAGGAGACTCTGTTGACGTGCAGTTTGATACAGAGGAGAGAGCTATTGAATGAAGTACCTACCTGGTACATAGGCAAGTACCTAGGTACTTCGTATCACTGACCCAGTTGCCTCGGCAAGTCGGAGTCGCGCCTTCCAGGTAGTGTGTGCAGTAGTGTGCAGGTATTCCGTTATGCACATAACCCGTATGTACTCCATACTGTGCATCTCAAACGATAGACCCACCTCTGGCGTACCTCCTGGGTATCGACTAATTCCCGCAGCTTTGGAGACTGGCAGTGACTCAATATTCTGCAGGGCGGGGGCATCAAAGTGTCACAGCCCAATCCTTACCACGCGTCACATATCCGTCTCTAATCCGTACGCCGGTGTCGTTTCCTAGACTCTCTTACCGGCCCCTCATGTCAACGAGGCGATGGACAGCCGTATACCCCGACCGCGACATATCGTGATCATAGGTATGCCACTTATGCTACTTGCAGCCGGGAGTCTCTCTGCAGCCATCGACTCCCGAGTCCCGCCTCGGGTTCTTCACCCTACACCAGATGCCAGTGGTTCTTGCGACTCAGACTGACCTCTCTCTCGCATCGTCTAGGGGGCGGGATCGTTGGTACCACTACAGCTTACTATCTCACTCGTCACCCGGCCTTCAACTCCTCCATCCATCACATTGTCCTCCTCGAGGCCACGTCCATTGCCGCCGCTGCCTCGGGGAAGGCAGGAGGGCTTCTTGGACGCTGGGCCTATCCCATGTGCCTAGTTCCACTGTCCTATCGATTGCATGCTGAGTTAGCAGCTGAGTACGATGGTTCTGCCAGATGGGGTTACCGGCGCTTGGAATGCGGTCAGATTGCTGCTACGGTGAAGGACACAGAGCCTTCGAAGCCCCACGCCAAGTCGACGAGCAGGAAGTCTACGTCGAGCAAGGCAAAGGCCCTGAATCAGCGCGAAACCCTCAATGCACCCCAGCACGAGCTACCGGGAACCGGTGCTCCGCAACTGCACGATACTCTTTCGTCCAATCTTCAGCAGTCGGATCCGCTGCAAGGCCATTCGCCAGGTCAAGATGATGGGAAAGACTGGGAGAAGTTACCCAAGCAAGATGAGGCTGCCGTCGCGTCACTGCACCAGTCGGTACTCCCTGCGGATCTAGATTGGATCGATAGCGAGCTCGTAGAAGAGTATGACCAGATGGGCTTGGAGGGATACACCGATACAGCGCAGGTACACCCGTACCAGTTCACGACGGCCATGGCTGATCTTGCTCATCAAGCCGGCGTAGACATCCGACTCAATGCCAAGGTGACCAAACTAGGCCTGAATAACGGTAGGGTCCAGAGTGTTGAGTATATTGATCGAGTAACAGGGTCTCTCCGCACCTTGCCCGGTGTGACCGATATTGTTGTAGCAGCCGGGCCATGGACGAGCAAGTTGCTCCCACAGACGAAAGTAGGGGGCCTACGTGCTCATAGCGTAGTTTTCGAAGCAGACGTGACACCGTATGCCGTGTTCACCAACATATCGCTGCCCGCAAAATGGAAACCCCCGCATCGGCAGCGCCGACTGCACAATGGCCATGTAGACCCGGAGATGTACGCGCGACCTGGGCGGGAGATCTACGCCTGCGGGGAATGTGACCCGAGCGTCCCGCTTCCCGAGACCGCCGACCTGGTCGAAGTCGACGAGGCACAGTGTGATGACCTGGTGGCCTATATCGGCACCGTGAGCTCCGTCGTCAAGGCCGCGCCCGTCATCGCCAAACAGGCCTGCTACATGCCGCGGCACATGCGTCCTGGAAAGGAAAGCAATCCCATCATAGGCGGGACGTCAGTCGAGGGGTTGTGGGTAGCCGCAGGTCACACGTGCTGGGGTATCCAGAACGGGCCGGCTACAGGGATGCTGATGAGCGAATTCATCTACGAGGGCGCTGCGAGGAGTGCTGATATCGCCGAGCTAGACCCCAGGCAGTTCGGCATATGAAAGATATACAGGGAGTCAGCCTTGATGTCTTTGTGTGAGGTGGCTCTGACAGCTCTGAAATAAACACTACCTACATTTCTTTTTCTTATTTTACCTACAGAACGCCTACCTATCCATTAGTTAGCATTAAAGATGTATAAAGGAGAGAAACTCAACAAACTCAGCTCAACAAGTTACTCAACTCCTTTATCTGAAGTTTAAATACTCTACAAGAAATGATGTGATATAATTCTGGCAGCCCCGCGGAGTACATATCATGAACAAGAGGAAAGTTGACCGGCTATTTAGGTAACTTCTATCTGCGCCGAAATTCGATACTTGAAATGCTTAGCATCAACTGTTTCAGAATGAGACTATTTAGAGAAAAATCTTTCACACGGGCTCTCGAAGGAGATACCTATGCGGTTGACGGGTCGTCATAATAGGCGCATGTATGAGCCTACCAAATGAGCATGAACAAGAGTACGAGCACAAGTATGAGGAATGTAGACGACGACGAATGATCACGTAGGTATATACAACTAACGACTAAGAAAGTATGAACATGAACAGAGAGGCAAGTCCTAGCATAGTGAGGGAGATATCAATTCGATCTCGTGGAGTTCTGCGACGACTTTCTTCTTTTGTGCGAAGGAAACCCCTTTTCAGCTCTGATTCTGACATACGCGCATTGTAGCTGGGGACCGAGAAGCAAGAAGGCACGAAATGGCTTTATTAGTAGGGGGTGAAATTTGCATGGGAGAAGAAAAGTCTGCGGGTAAGAAGACGAACCAATGCTACAAGCTGTCGCGGAACACTTGGTCTTCTCATAGCGTCTTCTCAATCCCCATGACTTCCCTGATCCCCTCAGCAATAGCCGCCACCTTCGCCTCGTCCAGTCGCTTCAGCGGCCGGCGTGGGTATCCTCCGTAGCCGAAGTAACTCTGAATCGCCTGCTTGGTGCCCGCGATGGCGGGCTTCGTCAGGTACCAATCGCCCTGCGAGAGGATCTTCTGTAGCTTGATGGCCTCCTCGACCTTGCCCTCGGCATAGAGGTTCCAGACCTTGACGCAGACCTTGGGCATAACGTTGGCGCCGCCGGCGATGATGCCGCTTCCACCCGATGCGAGAGTCTGCACGGTAAAATCGCAGAGACCACCAAAGGCCATGTAGCCGCTGCCTTCCGAAGATGGCGTCTTTGCGTCCAGGGCAAGGGCGACACGCGTGAGCTTTCCCGTGTTACCGCATGTGAACTTGGTCCCGACGATGTTCGGGTGTTGGCCGAGTTTGATGAGGAGGTCGGAGTCCATGTCGACGCCGGCTACGGCGCCGGGGTAGTTGTAGATTATGATAGGCAGGGGGCTTGCGTCCGCTACAGCTGTGTAGTAGCCGACGATCATCTCCTCGTCAACCTGTGCCTTGTAATAACTGGGTGGGAGAAGCAGAACGTAATCACCGCCTGCCTCGGCGGCCAGTTTGGTTAGCTCCACGGTACCTCTGACGCTGCTTTCCGTTGTGCCTACGATGATGGGCATCTGGGGGAAACCAGCTTCGTCTAACGCTTCTCTTGTCGCGCGAGTTACGGCCACTTTTTCTTCACGTGTGCAGTGGACGGCTTCTCCATTCGAACCGAGGGCTACTAAGCCGGCTAAGCCATCCCGTGCAAGACGAACGGCATGCTTCTTGATGATCGGGATGTCAATCTCCTCGGTCTCTGGGTCGAAGAATGTCATGGTCGGGGCATAGATGCCACAAGGCAAGGGTCGCCTTGAGGAAGCCATGGTTGTCTCTGAGATGGAGTGCAATGCAATGATAAATCAAATAGGTAGGAAAACAGGTGGGTATTGATGATTCGCCTAGTGTAAAGGATCCTTATGAATAATGACTCGAATGGACAAGGAACGCTGACCGACTGGTGTATCAGAAAGGGCACAGGGATAATACCAGAAGAGTAAACGACACTCTTCATAAAACGACAGAGACTCAATGTCTTATTTAATAACTGAAAGAGACGGTTCTCCATCAGCAAATATACTCCCGCGTCTCCTCAATCCATGATTCCATAGCACCTTGTCGTTGGTGGGTCGGGGATCGTGCGGAGACGGCAACTTACTTGTTCGAGCGCTTCGCTCGTGGTGACATTGACCCGAAAGAGGTAGGCATCTTGAACTGGCAGATCTAAGCACCGAGCGTCTCAACGTGAAGCGGCATAAAGCCAAGGATGATACTGAGGGGCTGCTTCTCCACGATTTGGCCACCCCTGACATGTGCTTTTAGCAACTGGATAGTAGTCGACGGTCAAGCTTGACATTATTTCCACGCGGACTCTCATGTTAGTAGTAGGTCGGCGATTTGCTATGATATGAAGTCGGCTTGTGACGATGGACGTAGATAGGTAATAGATGGGGATATAATCCGTACATAGAGCCATTACTACCGGATATGTTGCATGGGTATGCTACCTACCGGTTCTCGGCTAGTATGGATAGAATACCTCGTCTTCAAGTGCATCTCACCTGATTCGTAGATCTCCTCATGATAGCTCATGATAGCAGTTCCGTTGAACACAACTTGAGCACATCCATTGGACAAACAAGCACGGGGACATTGAGGATGCTCGGTGGCTGTGAGAAGAAATATAATACGATGTACCCGATCCCTATCTTCGGTCAACGAGTTCGAAGAGATAAATGATGAGAAAGGATAGCCTGTCGGACTCAAAGAATCTCGCAATTGAAAAAAAAAGGAGGGTAGAACTGAAAGTCGAGTGCGAAGGCTTTCAAGGTGCGTGTCGGTAATTTTCCACCACTCAGAGTGTTGGTAGAACTGAGCATCAGGTGAGCATGGACTCCGGAGTCCGGGGAGCAACACGGCGGGGCACATTAACGTCGTTGCACAGGTTACTTACCTAACGGATTACGTAGGTACCTCCTACAGTAAATACCCTCAATAAGCATAAAGTCGCGACGCCGCATTTTTATGCTTATTACGAGGAAAATGCTTATTTATGTTCCCCACTTTTCTCCACTTTATATCACGTGAATTAAGACATTACATATAGAAGACAAAATTAAACAATAACTATATACAAATTCATAACAGTTTAATCTCCTTTTTTGTGACGCGGGTCGTATATAACTAAAGACCTAACCTGTAAAACGAGGCGTGACGATAGTCTAGTAACGGACTGCACG